>SWEM01000647.1:0-16347 GCA_019593585.1 Nitzschia palea | reverse complement strand
TGTGATGAGAATGGCAACTAGTCTTTGTGTTTTTCTTTTTTGGTCAATCAGAGCAAGTATGAGATGAGGTAGAGATTGGCATCCCTTGCGTTGCATCATTGCTACTCAATCAAGCCTCCGAAGATCTCGAGCCTCAGAGTGAGCCTGGGAAGATCGTCTACACTTTTCAACTTTCAAGCGGATGGAGAGATGGTGAAGATATGCCCTGTTGGATGGAGACCGAAGACGTTCGGATACGTGTCTACCAGGTGTTGTACCTTGGCAAAGGCACCCCAGCTTCGCCAGTACATTTCAGCTTGACGCAATCGGAAAGCACCTTCTTCATGATTATTCATGACCAAAAGTTGATACTCCCCCAGTCGTTCACTGGCCAGCGCAGCATCTTGTTGGTAACCACATCGACCAGCTTGCAGAATGGTCACTTCGTAGTGCTTGACGGCAGCAAACCTCTTGCCCTTGAGTGCCAGCGCTTCGGCATCAAGGAAAGTATCATAGTGCTTGACATTGGGATTTCCCATGTCAAGCCACTTTTTGATTTTGGATCGACATATCTTGGCGAGTTTGGCATATTTCCTTTTCCCCGTTTGTCGTGCCGCTGCAAAACAGGATACTCCTTTCAAAAACGTGTCCAACATAATGTTCGGAAAAGCCAACATGGCTTGTTCCAAAAAGGTGTGGCCCAACTCAAGGACCATGTTGGCATTACGAATGTGCTCGCCAAAGTATGTGAAAAGAGCCCCGTGATAGGCATATACACACGCCATCCATAAAGAATCTTCCTTGGCTCGAACCAACTCATCGTTACTCAGCGCCTCTCCGACAAAATCTGTGGGGTTGTCAGACTTTTTCTCTCGACGAATGAGATTCAAAATTGCCTGGTGTAGGCACTTGGTCATTTTTACGGATTGGTCTCGCTTCAAGTCTTTCATTTGCTTCACATAAAGGTCAACATCTGCTTCTAAACTTTCTAAAGAACTGCCAACAATAAACTTGGTTGCTAGCCAAGTAAAGATGGCAAAGGTAGCACTTTCCGTGTCCCTAAAATGACAAGGAAAGGGTGAGCAGCGTCAAGACAGGCATGATCACGGCGTTGTCACTTACCCCGTTCGTAGTCCGACATCGTAGGCCTGCAAAAGGGGTTTCAATACCAACCGTGCTTGTTGTGTCCAAGGGAAGACAAACGAATAAACACAAAACATCGTTCGAGCTGCAGAGGAATGTGCCTGAGTCATGTCCAAAAGTGTGAGAGCATGTTGCCCATACGTCGAGCCGCCTTGGATATCATTCAAGACTCCTGTCAATAGTACCCCAGTTGTCGCAAACGCTGGCCCAGAGTATGCACAATTCCCATATTTGATTGTCCAGTTCAAACTTCGGAATATGACCAACGGCAACCTGCTGTCCTTTGACATGTAAAAGCACGTTGCCAATTTGTCCAGTAGCTGCATCAGTTGCACCCTTGTACCGTCACTCATGGGTTCCAGCTTGGATGTCTCGCGACATTGCATCGTGCCTTGGATCCACATCACATTGTACATAACTCCTAGAGCAATCAATAAGGGGTTCTTTGGAAATCGACACTTGAACCTCCCTAGAATTTCAAGCAGCAATTTCACAGCCTCGTCGATTTTACCCTCATTCGACATCTTGTCAATCAAAGTATTGTACACATCAAACTTGTCCTCAATCGGTTTGTGATCTTGAGAGAGGACTGCATGGCAATACTTTTCCATCATGACAACGTTCCCAATAAAACTCTCCGCTTTTGCTCCGATACTGTAGAGCTGAAGACAGAGTTCATAGTCATCTTCCCATGCCTTGTCTGGAAGCATCAGAATACCGTGGCCTGCGTACTGAGCAGCACTTTCAAACGCTGACAATCGAACAGCTTTTTGACAGGCTTTCAAATTGAGGTGAGCAAGGTGAAGTCTGGCATTCTCATCGATAGCATCCTGTTTTGACGATACGTTGAGAAGGTCCACAATCACAAAAATGGCAGAATCCAGATCGTCTTCCTTCAGTTCTAATGCCAAGATCTCTCCGACGCGACTTTGATATTCTTGCCGATCCGACGGAGGTACCAATGCAATAGCGGCTTCATGGATTTTGTCATGTACCCAACCAATGCGAGGAGGTGCCTCCGACACCTTCACAAAAAGTTCTTCCTTCACCAATGCTTCAATACCCGTCTCAAATTTTTCGACAAGAGGAGGGTCATCCTTGGTGAAATTGAAGAGCTTGGACCACACCAACTGCAGAAGTCGCTGTTCAAAGGTCGACCCGAGGCATGCAGCAATCTTCAAAATGTCCAAAATATGGCTCGGAAGCTCCATCATGCGATTCTGTAACAAGTCGACTACGTTATCACTAGCGTGAGTACTCAATTCAACCTCTTCATTGTTCCATATCCATGAAAGAGTACCAAAGTTGTATTGTAGCAAGTGGTTCTCGTACAGCATCGATATGTAGTGTATCAAGTAAAACGGATTTCCATGAGTCTTTTTGAAACAGACTTCAGCAAGTCCAAGTGTTCGGGAATCGTCACATTGTAAGATATATTGAATAATGGTATTCACAGCCTGGAGATCCAAATCAAGGATCTGAAGCTGAGTCATGGTAAATTCCTTCCCAATGCTCTTTGTTTCCAAGTCTTGAAGGTACCGATGGAATATGTGTGTCTCGTCGACCTCATTGGAACGATAAATTCCAATCAACATGAATTTATGGGTTTGATGATCACCCATCAGTATCTCCAACAGATCCAAGGATGAGGCATCCGCCCATTGTAGATCGTCCAGTACAAAGATTAATGGGAAGAAATGTCTTGCAAAAACCCGGAAAAGCCGCAAAAATGCAAAGTTTGTTCGATTCTTCGAGTCGTACGTGGACAATGATGCAGCAGACGACATGGAACCTTGTTCATTGACATGACTGGGCAGATTGATAATCTCTGCTAATACGGGGATGGTCTGAACCAACAGATACAGCTCGCTATTCAGCGATCGCTCCATGTCATTGCAAATTGCTTTGGCACGAGTTGGTTCTTGACTCTGTAGCATCAGAACGGCACCGCAAATTTCTGCACAGGCATTTGAAATTCCAGAGTATGGTTGATTTCTTAGATTCAGATTGAATTTTCCTTTCACAAACAAGCCATTATGGCGAGACGCTGGATCTCTCAATGTCTCGGCTAATTTGGTTTTTCCCGTACCACTGGTCCCTGAGATAAGGAAAAGGCGTCGCTCTGTAGAAGACTTGTCTTTCACAAGGGATCCGAATTCTTCAAGTAACTTGATCTTTTCATCGTCTCGGCCGTGGAGCTCCAGAGAATCGAATCTAAGCTTGTCGACTGTGAGGTCGGATAAATCGTTGACTTTGCGCTTATGAGGAGCGAGGACTTGTAGTGATTGTTTCGAAAGACCGTGACCACTGACTTTCGGAAAACCTTGCGATCGGTTTGTCGATGAAACATCATCATCTGATTGCAAAGAGCATGTACTCTCCTCTACCGGCTCCCTCCTTGATGACGACATTTCTTTCAAATGTTTGACAGCTCTGGCAATTTACAGTTGTTTTTAGTTTCATGAGAAAAAGAGTGTTTGTTTCGCTTGCCATAAGAAAAAGACAACCATGCCCTACAAGTTGTCAATGACCGTTCTCGTCCCATTGTACTATGTGCTACAGGTCCATCGTCCACTATTTATATACCAGTAACACGGTATTGTTCATCGACCAATCAGTTGTTTGTTGTTTCAATGAAGGGCAATTGCTAGACTCATTCACTGTCTGTCCTTCGTCCCTCGAGCTTCAAGTTGGGCTCGCCGGTGACAGCTGGTGTTCCCAGTCAACTGGTATCTGGTCTACTAGGTACTATTCGTATCTCGTGTGATGGGTATCAATTTGGTCGCTCGCGAGGTATGCAACGGGTAAATGCTGGGTAAGATACATGTGTGAGAAAGGCGCAGGCGCAATGGCAACGGACCGTGGTCCGTTTTTGGTCGAGGTACATTGGCATCCGTTGCGGGTAATCGTGTCGGTCGAATACGCCACAGGATGGCACAAGAAAATGCCCACTTGTGACCTTGATGGCCGGATGCACAAGGTAGTAGGGTCTACTGAAAAAAAAGTCAACCACAAAAGTGACCAGGTTGAATTCCCTTATCCATCAATCAAGCGTACCGTACCGTACCGTAACAAGAGAGAGATCAGACATATCTTGCTCTTGCAATCTTTCACAAAAGAAAAACAAATAGCAACTTGGCACGTTGCATGGAGTCTCTGTCGCTGGAGTTGTAGTAATCAGTGAGTCACTGCTTGAACCTTGAACCACAAAACAATGTCCAGCAGCCCCAATACACCCAACGTCAAGCGGGGTGGGCCTCGTGGTGGAGGCGGACGAGGACGTGGGCGAGGACGCGGGCGTGGACCTGGTCGGGGTCGATCCAACAACAACAAACGAACGAATGATAGAAATACCAATGGTACTGGTAGCGGCAATGGAAGTGGCCACGGTAATGCCAACAATGGCGCCACCAATAATGGAGCATCTAGCCCAGGTACTTCCAACATGACAGCGGACAGTCAAATCCCAACCAGTTTGCCTGGTATGAGAGACGAGGTAAGTCGAGACATTCCAACCTTTTGCTGCTGGCGTGGACAATTACCCATTACACCCACCACGTGAGAAGCCCTGGACTCGGTACCTCACAAATCGCGGACTTTTCCATCTGTTCCATTTTGCAGGAAGTCCTCATTGCTTTCATGCCTTATTTGAAGGGCGACAATCAAGAAGCTATGGCTATTCATGAACATTACCAGTCAAACAATGACCAACAAGCATTCCTACGAGCTGCGAGAGACTTTCTTCAAAGAATAAAGGATGGCGCGGCGGCAAACGTTAGATCCTTTTCGAACACCTCCCATTCTGCTACGAAAGCACCTCCCGATGCTGGCCTGACACCCATCAAGCCACAACAGACTCAATCATTACCGACCTCTGGACAACCCGTACCTTTCCCTACCGGGAATAAACCAACTGGTATGGGATTCCAACCCAATACCAACATTCCATCCAATCCCTTTCATGCCCCGGGTAACGTTTCGACACCCACTCCTTATTCCGATCGCCCCCTCGACGCAATGGATGCACTAGAACGCGACATGATGGGCTTGATCGCCGATGATGATCCCGTAGTCGAAATGCCTGGCATGTCCAGTTCCGCTGCAGCTATCGGTGGATCCACTTTGGGATCCAGCCCTGCATCGCAATCGATACGATCTACCATTTTTGATTCCTTTACTACTCATGGCAATACCCCTCAAAGCAGCAGCAGCATCTTTTTCCCAACGGAACGACAGCTAGACTATAATTCACAAACTTTCGGACAGTATCCACCACAACCTCAACGTCAGCCCATCACTCCGCCACGACCAGGAACCATCAACCAAATAAACCATGGTTCAGCGCCGCCCTTTTCAACACTATTTCCCAACTCTACTACTATTAATTCTAACTCTGGACACTCACCGTTTATGCCAAATCCTATCCAACGATCCTCACCACAAACACCAGGTGCTGGATGGAATAATACCGGTAATGTGATCCGACCCACAGAACTCCCTCCCAGTGAAACCAAGACTCCGGAACCTGCCATGACCCCCCGATCTCCCCTTTTTAGTCCATCGCCATCCACTCCCGACATTCGACCAGATTCAAAATTTTTGGAAACCCCCCTGCAACCAACCGACCCACTCAAGACCCCTGCCAAGAAGGAATTTCAACCCAAACGCTTATGGACCCATCTCGATGAACAACCCGGAAAGATCCTTGCCAACAATGTTGCCCCTGCTATTGGGACTGTACTCAATCTTCATCCCAGAGAAGAATTGAAAGCTCAATGGGTACTACCCCTCTCCTATCTTCGACAACATGCTGCCGCCAAAAAGGGCGGCAATGCCACTTCTCTCCGAGACTTGTTGGAAGCTTTGGCAGTTGGTCTCTTTCGACGGGGATGTACCGAAAATGGAGCACAAGCATCGATTGTTTCCAAAGAAATTCTTGCCCCGGCCACTGAATCACGTTCGGATTATCCCTTTCAAATCATGAATGATGCCGTGGTGGGGAGCGTACCATTCTTCTCCCCCCGTACTCCGGGTCATGTCGTCCTGCGATTGTATTGGCAAGATGAACCACTCTATACCTTGGCCACAGGCCCCACCTTGAATGTTCGTGTCACTGAAAAAGATTTTGAATCCAGCATTCGTTTCATCTTGTCCAATTTCAAGGCTAAAAAAGTCAATCCAACCAGTCTGTCCTCCTTGAATTCTTTGGCCTTGGTTTTGGAACAATTTCAGCTTCCACCATCCATGCAACAACAACGAATGGCACAACAACTAGAAGGTGCTGGTCGAGGTGTTTGGGGTTGTATTTGTGAAGCGAGAAAAGTTTTGGACGCTTGTGCCTCGGAATATCAAAAGACGATTGTCAAACTTCAAAAGCTTGATGATTCTGTGGAAGAATTAAAGGCCACTGTTGCTGCCGACGAAACTACCAAAAAGATGGCAAAGCCGAATTGCAATTGTCAAGTGATGACGAGGCTACTGGTGATGATTCCGATGAGGAAGAAGATTCCGAAAATGTCTTGGTCTTGCGTGAAAAACAAAAGGCCTTGATGAGTGGCCGTGCCTCGTGTGAACGCAAATGGCGAGATTCACAATTGGCCTTTGCTTCGATTCTCAAGGCGGTCGTGACCAATCCATCCATGGCTGTCATTCTTCGTCGAGAACTCATCTCCAAACTCCGTCTCGAGTATGAGCTGTGGTGCCCCCTTTCGGAAGAATTTGCCGTCCCCGGTGAGACAGAGGGTAAAATGTGGTATGAACCCTTGAATAATCTTCCCCATGTCATCAATGCCGATCACTTTCGAATGTGTGCCGAAGCACGATCCAAGATGCAACATCGAAGCTTGGGCTTTGATCCCAACACGACATCCCTTGAAAATGTCCTCTATCCCAATAATCGTGGCCGCAATCGAGCAATGAATCCGGCAGCGGTGAGTGTGTTCAATCAACTGTCTGCGGCCATGGGCCAATTATACCAAGACAATTACGCCACAGCGGATCGTATCCTTCGACAACGAGAAATGATTCGCCTACAAACCGAAGCCTTTGTTCGCAACTGTGAATGCTTCCCACCCGGGACCAAGGTTGCAATTTTTGGTTCTTCGGCCAATGGATTTGGGTACGTAAAGAATGAATGAAATCACCTGTGTCTACTGTGACCATTTTGTCATTGTAGATTGAATTGGCTCACCATTTGTCTCGTTTATTGCACAACGTAGGTCGCCCAAGTCTGATCTTGACATGTGTCTTCAAATCCCACCGGGTCAAAATATAACGGACAGTGACGATCCAACGGGTGCTGCAAAAATGGCCAAGCTTGCCAAAATTCTGGAAGAAAATGGTATGGAAGAGGTGGATACCGCCCGATTGACAGCCCGAATTCCGGTCATTAAATTTAATTGTCCCAGGCCATTGCATGATAGCTCGGAAGAAGAAGAACCATTCATGGAATGCGACTTGTCAATGCACAATCCGCTGGCCGTACTCAACACTGCCCTCTTGCGAACCTATGCGGAAATCAATCCTGTCCCGCGTGTCCTAGCCGGTGTCATTAAACGTTGGGCAAAAGCTCGGGATATCAATAATCCAGCCCGTCATACCTTGAGCAGCTATGGCTACATTTTAATGCTCATCCATTACCTCACTTATCATCAACGGGCAGGGAATGGTCTGGTGGTTACACCGACCTCCCGAAATGACTCGACTCCTCCCGACCAAACATCACCTCTGCTTCCCAATTTGCAGTGGATGGACCCCAGTTGGCCCGAAATGCAACCCGGTACCCCCTACCGAGAGCAAGCGGATTTACTCAAAAAACCTATTCAACACCCACTAGAAGAGCGCGCGGCTGTCAATGCCTACTTTTATCGTCCCAATACTGCCATGTTACAAAACTTGCAACGACTCTTTCCAGGACAAGACCTTTCCCTCGGAATCCTTTTGGCATCCTTCTTTCGCTACTATGCCTATGAATTTGACTACAAGCGATACGTCGTTAGTCTTCATTCCACTCTTACTCATGGTCTGGTGGAACGCGAAGTCAAGGCAGAATTGGATGGATGGAGAAACTACAGCGCGGCATTGACTATTGAAGATCCCTTTGAGACCTTTTATGATGTAGCCCATGTCCTTCGTGGTGGATATTATCATCGCATCCGTCGAGAGTTTGCCATGGCTTATTCCAAAATTGCCGATGTTGCTTCCGGCAAAACCAACTCGAATTGGAACAACAAGCAAGTCGACCTGACCAAAATGGTGGGTATGGAATTGATTGACTGGATCTGTGAGCCAGTCGCAGTCGATCGCGATGATGCCTCTTCCCAGCGTTAAATAAAATACTACCAGGTACGGTCAATACACTACTATTTTTTGGAAAACCAGTCATAGGCTACAGCTCTCTTTTTAAAAAACTAAAAAACCGTCAACAAATACTACCAGAAGTATCCAGTTCGCGTCCGCTCGTCACACGTCACATAAACGAGCGACGGTCAGGAGTTTTAGCCGTTACCTTGCAAGTCGTGTCGTCGTGTCCCACTCTTTGTCAATCTTGACAATGGCAATACTGCGTTCACTACTTCTGAAAGTGCCAACCTCATTCATGACTACTCTTTGGTCAAGATCGCTTCCAACGTTTCATCTGAGTAGTGTATAGTAGACTACCCGCCGCCACTGTTGTGACGCGAGAGCGAAAATCACCATCATGCACCTTTCCCCATCGTATACGTTGGGATTACTGTTTATATTCCTTGTGTCATTGATCTGGGCTGCAGCAAGTGTCCTGGTCCAATATATTTACAGTGACAAATTTTCCTTTGATTCTCCCTTTCTCTTGACCTATACCGGTGTTTCTTTATTTACATGCTTTTTGCCAGCGCGATGGATTCTCGATCAATGTCAACAAGCACAGTCAAGTGGTCATGAGCCACTTCCATTAGCGCCAACGACTCTCGAAGACGTTGACGACGAAGAGGGAGAGGCACATATTCCAATGACAACTACAACAACAACTACAACAACTGTAGCTGTATGGACCACGAAGGATCATATGGTGGCGGCTGCCAAAATTGCTCCCGTATGGTTCATTTCAAATTATGCCTACAATGCCAGTCTCAAATATACCAGTATTACTTCCAGTACTGTTTTGGCGAGTACGGGGAGTTTGTTCACCTTTTTATTTGCCTTGATATCTCGAGATGAACATTTCAGTCTCTACAAATTCTTTGGCATTCTACTGGGAATGGCCGGCAGTATCACAACTGGTCTCCATGATGTTGGTGAAACCCACCAACATTCGGACGGTGGTGCGTCGAGTGAAACGACCTCGTTACTCTGGGGGGATTGTCTTGGTTTACTCTCGGCCATGGGTTATGGTGGATATACATTAATGGTCCGATTATTATGTCCACGAGATGAATCACTCATGAGGATGGATCTCTTTTTGGGATTTGTGGGTCTATGGAATTTATTGTTCCTGAGTCCCATTGCCATTTATCAAGGGGTATTTCATGCCACGGGACTAACTTGGTTCATCTTTGGCTGTTTGGTAATCAAGGGACTCATTGACAATGTCTTGAGTGACTATTTGTGGGCTCGAGCCGTCATTTTGACTTCGGCCACTGTCGCCACTGTGGGATTAGGGTTGACCATCCCCCTGGCATTTGCCAGTGATGTCATTATGGGTCGACCCAACATTCTGAATGTCACATCGATCATTGGGGCATTGTCCGTATTATGTGGATTTGTATTGGTCAATCTTGGTCAACAACAAGAACAAGAAGGGGACGAGAGGTCCCACAACGAAAGGCACGACCCTTCTATTCCAGGACATCACGGATACTCGGATGATATCGGGGAAGTAGAGGTTTCTACCAACTGTCATGCTACAGGAGGTGTACCGATGTCTGTGGATCAATACCGCGACGAACCAAACCAAGACGGATCGCTTGATGGGGCATTGTAGAATACACAAGATGTTGTTCCACCTAATGGTTTATCACAATGCAAACTATCACTAAAAACGACTCTATGAGCATTGTCATGATTATCATCGATACCATTTGACACCAACGAAAGGTAACTGAATATGTACAGATTGATACGAGGTATCACTTATTGCTCAACCAGATCGAGGATGGAATTGTAAAAGTGCTGATCAATGACGCAAACATGATAATGGGAATCTCATTAAAAGTGGGTAAACTGTTGGTGGTTCTTAGAAACTCGAAAGCACTAGAGTTGAACAAAAACATTGATCTGATTGCCTGAGTGATGACAGCAGTTGCAGCAGATGTCGCTAGGATTTACTCATACCATATATATTATTTATTAGACGAATTTACTCTGTTAGTACCAGACATGTCAGTCAACAAGAGTTAAATCGACAACTACATAGAGTAAATAGTGACAGAGTTCTGTTTCACTGAGGCTTTGGTAAAGTGAGATGTAGTTGCGGGGTCAACGACGATGCGTTCTGTAATTGCTGTTGGGCCTTGAAGTTGGCAGAACCCCTAATTGCGTACCAGCACTTAAGCCATCCGGAAATGCAGTTAACACTCAAAAGCTGGAAAGGCTTTTGAAGATTCACTCCTCTCCTGGGGTGATAAAACAAACGTGCGTGTGCTATAAATGAAGAATACCTATATCCTCAGATCAGATTCAACGAACCGGCGTTACTGGCTTCGCTTTCCTTCAAACTCCTCGATGCCCTCTTGACCCAGCTCATAAAGTTTCTAGAATCCTTTATGTCTGCACGGTAAACGCGGTCAACTCACATCAAACCATGATAGTTACAAGGTCATCACCTCGTGACGAGGATAATCTATCATTTTCAACAATAAAGGGTGAAGAAAACAGCGTGACAGATTCTAGCAACAAGAATGATGCGTCATCCGACGCAGCCGAACACGGCAAGGTCTATGAAAGTCCTCCAGTAGTTGCGCAAAGGGAACAACATGCCATTCGCGTGACCAAGATATTGCTTTTGGTGGTTCTTATGTTAGCGGTCGTAGCGGTGGCATCGGCGACCTACCTGATCATTACGGCACAAGAGCAAAACGAATTTGAAAACAAAGTAAAGAACTTCTTGGAGGATTCTAATTGTTGTCCTGTATAGGATGAAGACTCACACCCACTCTTCCATTCTCGTTTCAAAATAAAACAGTTCTTGAGCAGCGCCTCTCAAGTTGTAATTGTGGCGCGTGAAACTGCCGAGACGGCTATGAAGACCCTTGAGGCTTTCAGTCTAGACATCACTTCCTATACACTTGACACAAATCAAACTTGGCCCTTTGTTAGTATTCCCCACTGGTCTCATAAAGCACGGCTTTTGACTGAGCTCACAGGTGGATACGGGTCTCTGTTCACTCCAATAGTTCAGGCAGACGAACGAAGGCAATGGGAAGCTTTCAGCTTACTCAATGCACCCAAGTATTATGAAGACTCCATTGAAACTGAATCTTTCAATGTTTCTTTTGGTCACCTAATGAATCTGACATCACCAGAAATCTATTGGATTCTGACTCCTGATCCTGCATATCGAGTAGAGACTTTAGAGAATGCTCCATGGGTTGTGGCTTGGCAGACCTACCCGCTTGACATGCTCTTCCGTTTTCCTATCAACTTCGTGCTTACCAACGACAACCTTATTCGATTTGAACGTACAGGCCAGGCCTTCGCCTTACTGAATGCAACACACAAGCCAACTCTCAATTTCCTCGGCTACTCAGATTATGTTAATAGTCAAATTGTCTACCCAATTTTCGACGAGGTCAATGCTGAGAAGAATGACGCAACTCTTGTTGGCGTTGTCTGGCTTTTTCTTAACTGGAAGACATATTTCCAAAACATATTAACCGAGAGTACAGATGAGGTTTTCCTCGTGCTGAGCAACAGCTGCAGCGATTCTGATAACGTGACATACTTGATCCAAGGGATCAATGTTACCTTTGTTGGCCCAGGTGACCAACACGATCGAAAATACGATTATTTGGAATTCTCGTCTCCGTTCTTTGCAATTGACTATGGCAGTGTGCAGATTCCAGAGGGCCAATGTGCTCCTCAGATATTCCTTTCACTGTATCCGACTCCAGCGATGGAGGCAAGTTTTCAGACAAACAGTGCCATGGTTTACACTGCCGTCGTTGTCATGATATTTGCCTTCACCACCCTGATTTTTGGTTTGTATGATTTTTTGGTGAACCGAAGGCAACGAAAGTTCATTGATCGAGTTGCCCAACAAGACAAAATTGTATCGAACGTGTTTCCATCCGCTATTCGCGATCGCCTGTATGCAAATCAAAACAATGCCCTGTTATCTGCTCAAGGTATGGATCAAGTGACTCCGGGCCACTCCGATATTTTTGGTTCGGTTCCGCTAGCAGAGCTTTATCCCAGTGCTACGGTTGTTTGTGCCGACATAGTTGGTTTCACGGTACGCAACTACAATGCCTTTGACTTGAACCAGTTGCTTTTAGCGTCCATAACTAATTTGCAATTTGTATTCATTCTCACACAATGAAGGCATGGGCGTCAGCCAGAGAACCAAGCCAAGTTTTTGTTCTTCTTGAGCATATCTACAGTTCCTTTGACAAAGTTGCAAATCGTCATGTCGTTTTCAAAGTTGAGACCGTCGGGTAAGTAGTATGTCATGGAGAACTCGTGCATGTCAGGTTCAGAATGCCATGTCCTAAATAGAAATCGTTCGCATAGGGATTGCTACCTTGCAGTTGCAGGGATACCTGAGCCCAAAAAGGATCATGCTGTGGCCGCTGCTCGCTTTGCCAGAGATATCCTTGATCGCATGAACGAGCTCACTCGTGGACTCGAGGTGGTACTTGGTCCAGACACTGCCGATCTAAAACTCAGAATCGGATTGAATAGTGGCCAAGTGACAGCGGGTGTATTGAGAGGCGAGAGGGCTCGGTTTCAGCTGTTCGGTGATACTGTCAACACTGCTGCTCGAATGGAAAGCTCCTGCCTAGAAAGTCATATCCAGATTTCAACATCAACCGCTGATCTCCTTTCCTCATCTGGCAAATCTGGATGGTTCACACCTAGGACTGATCGAGTTTCAGTGAAGGGCAAAGGCGAGATGCAAACGTTTTGGTTGTTATCGAACAAAGAATACAAGAAAATGAAGTATTGCGGATTACAATCCAAAACATTCCAACAGGATTTAGAAACACTCAGTGAAGAGGACAATGACAATGAAATTGAGGAGCGGGAGGATACTATCTCTTTGCATGAGGACGAAATATCTTCCAAGAGTCAGAGACTTGTCGAGTGGAATGTGAAAGTCTTGAGCAAGCTCTTGCAACAGATTGTCGCCGCACGGGGCTCCACTCCAGTTGTCGACGTTGATACGGAATCAATTGATGCCTTGGAAATGGAGATGGGTAGAGATGGAAATGTCCTTGATGAGTTCCAGTCAATCATTTGCCTGAAACGGTTTGGTGTGGAAGATCTGAAATCTCGCCTTGACCCTGATTCGGTCGTTCTTGATGAAGCCGTGATAGAACAACTACGGGGGTGTGTCAGTGCTATTGCCTCCATGTACAGAGAAAATCCTTTCCACAACTTTGAGCATGCTAGCCATGTCACGGCATCCGTTAGCAAGCTCCTTTCTCGGATCGTTCGAACTGATGATTCAAAACTGCTCCCGAAAAACGCTTCTCACGCCAACTATGTTGATTTGGTCGATTTGGCTGGACACTCGTACGGCATCACGAGCGATCCATTGACTCAGTTTGCTGTGGTGTTCTCTGCAATCATTCATGATTTGGACCATCCAGGGGTACCCAATGCACAACTGTTGAACGAGAACACTCGCAGTGCACAAGTATACAAACAATCTATTGCCGAGCAAAACAGTGTCGATTTGGCCTGGGAGGTGTTCACTAGTCCTGAATACAAGGACCTGCGTCGTTGCATTTACACAAATACCGAAGAGATGAAACGTTTCCGGCAGCTGATTGTCAACGCTGTCATGGCGACAGATATTGCGGATAAATCCCTCAACGCGCTTCGCAAGGATCGTTGGCAAGGGGCATTTTCGGAGTCAATAGACGATTCAAGCAACGAATCACCGATTCAAGTAGAAGACCGCAAGGCGACAATAGTAATCGAACATCTCATTCAGGCTTCAGACGTTGCCCATACAATGCAGCACTGGCACGTGTTTCGAAAATGGAATGAAGGCTTGTTCAAAGAAATGTATGCTGCTTATCGCGCGGGGAGAGCAGCATCAGATCCCTCATTGGGCTGGTACCAAAGCGAAATTGGTTTTTTTGACTTTTATGTCATTCCCTTGGCCAAGAAGCTTGACAGTTGTGGTGTGTTTGGCGTGTCCAGTGATGAGTACTTGTCGTATGCAGAAGCAAATCGAGAGGAGTGGGTACGTGAAGGAGAGAAGCTCGTTCAAATGTATCTCGACAACTTGAGCGATCAAAGCATCGTGTAATTTTATATTACGAAATGGGGAGAATGACAGAAAAATGTCTTTAACACCACAAGGCAGGGCGGGGTCCTCTTTTGGCTGTTGCACGTATATAAAATAATCTTGATAGCTTTCAATTTATTGTCACCTTGTTTCTAGCGACCAATAGTTCACCCTTATCTCCTCTACATTTGTCATGGTAGCTCACGTCGCCCAACTACTGGGACTGGACTATATCAATAGCCAACCATCCAAATACCGTAGCCGATTCGATTGAGTCGAGAGGAATGATTACTACTACCGTAGTAGTTATAGTAGTACAGCGAAATTGGTGAATAGGAGCCTTGGTTGCTCGTATTCTGCAGAGGTGTAGGTAGCCGGGTAAGTGCTTCTGTTCGTCTACAGTGGCTCACCAACGGCTTACCTAGGTACGCGATCCAGTTAGGATGGGTGACTAATACCATTAGATGGTTGCTGTGCAACGTGTAGCAGACGCGAATCGCAAAGGCTAGTGAAAAAAAAATGAGAATCGACTCCTCCTGCCCCATTGTTCGACATGTTCTCCCAACTACAGCACTCCGCCATTAAAACAACAGTTCTGCCAAGAATTCGAATACCAACACCATCGGAAGAGAACTCAAACTCCTACCGGTAGCCTTTTTCACTACTATCATAACCTTCTTGTTGCCACAAGATCACAAGAGTTGGCTCGACCGGAGCAGGTTTCTTGTTCTTGTTCATACTCTTGATTCCTGTTGCACCCTCCTTGTCGTCGTCTTGCTTGATCATGTGCAAAACTATGGTTATGGCAAAAACCAAAGCGACTCCTCTGGTCGTCACTGCCAAAAGGAATCAAAATGGGTGGTTGTTTCTTCTACAAGTACTGCAATAGCCGGTGATGAGCTACCCCTCCGGCTTTTTGCAATCCAGTGGAGACAAGTACGCGGGAGGAATTTCTCCTACCAAACAAGGAGCCCGCTCTCGCCTCGATCCTCGATCATCCTCAAGAGGAGGTGCGTGGACCTTGGTATTAAAAAAAAGCATAAATCGACTGTACATCAAACTCTCACAAGGAGAACCATGTTGCCCGATGACGAAGAGGCACCCGATTTGGTGGAAACTTCTTTACATTCTTCCGATACATCATCGCTAAGGAGCCTCCCTGGTGCCATATCCGTGCCACGGAAGCAACAACAACCACGACGATTCGCTCGGATCTCTCCTGCTTTATGATCATGATATCCTGGATGATATGATGGAACAAGGTGGTATCATTGTCATACTAGAAAATTCTTCCGCCTTGATTGTTGCTGCCGGGTTGCTGAGCCAAGAGTCGGACGAAGCGCACTGAACAAGGACGACTTGTGGGAAAGAAAAGTCCAAGAGGAAGTTGAATAAACGCGACTCTTGACACATCAACAAAGTCTGGCTGTCGCAGAAGTAGCGACAATCGACACCATCATGGACACCGCGGGTAGCATTTGGAATGTTCCTCAGACGATAGTCGTGGAGGATATAATGTGTGGATTGCCATCGTCCAGTTGGTGCTGCTTGTACTCGAAGGAGTCTAATGTGACTGGAATCCCCTGTTGGTACTGTAAATTCTGTAAAAAATCGCGTAAAAAGAACCAGGTATTAGTATATATATTGCATATATATTGATTTTCTGCATCAAGATACCAGGCCTCGACGTTCTCCGAACTTTTGTTGCACTGCTGGATAGTTCGGAGTGTTCATGAACCAAACAGAAATCATGATATCATGGATCAAGACAACTCTCATCATCATCCGAA
>SWEM01000646.1:0-16368 GCA_019593585.1 Nitzschia palea | reverse complement strand
CTAAGAGTGGGGTGTAGAGCAAAGCGAATAGGAGGTTTTGCCTGAATTGACTTTCAACTGGTGTTGCGAATACGTTTGACAAGATGGGAATAGTCCTGCAAATGGCAGGTGGGGGTTGTGAGAAGCATGGACAAAACATATTGTCCGCAGGATATTTCTAGCCAAATGCAAGCAGCAAATTCAAGATGGATTGTCCAAGCAGTACAATGTTGAACGTGGCGAATAAGAGGGAATATTTGGGTTTGGGAATACCCCCGGTTGCAGGGGTAAGATTCAGGGGAATGCAGCACTAAAACAGCCCCATATCACCAAGCTCAAGGCACTGGCACAATCTCGAGGTTTCAAACCAGTGAATCACTACCGACTTCCTGGTGGAGGAAAGACACCCATGATTTCACAAGAAACAGAACACCTGCTTCTGCAATACCTTGATGAACAGAGAGAGATGGAGAACAAGGTGACTGTGCAGACACTTGTCCACAAACTACGGTTGCTCGATGCAAATTCCATTGAGGTCCGTCGCCACTTGTTGCGACGACGTATCTGGCGCATATTGAAACGGAACAATGTCGGATATCGTCGAGTGACCCATCAGGCTCAGCTCACACGCCTTTGTCAAAAGACAATTGATGATTGGGTGACCTACATTAAAGAAAAGATGGTCATGGTAGGCATTTCCCAAGATTGTCTCGTAAACTTTGATGAAACTAACGTTTACTTCAGTTTTGACAGTGTGAGCACCTTGAATCGCAAAGGAGAAAGAACAGTTTCAGCTCGGAAAGCTGACTCAACAAACCGGTGTACTGTGATGATTGGTGTTTCTGCCTCAGGATTCAAGTTGCCGCCATACATCATATACAAGGGTAGCCTGGGTCGTACCGGGCGCATCTCACAAGAACTAAAGCGGGTCAGAGAAAACCAAGCTGCTAATACCGGTAATCTGGCTGATGGAAGCTATCTTGGGTATCCTGTTTCAAACCGGTATGCAGTGCAACCCAAGGCATGGATGGACGAAGTAAAAATAGTTGGATTGGGTTGAGCAGGTGTGGCAACCTTGGACGGCAACAAAGGCTGGTCCAACGATGTTGATTTTGGATGAGTTTACAGCTCACATGACACATGAAGTGAGAAAAAAAATTGCTGACTGTGGGACACACTTAGAATTCATTCCAGGGGGGTACACAAGTCGTCTTCAAGTCATGGACGTTGGCTTGAACAAGCCCTTTAAAGATTCTATTCGCGACCAATATGACATGTGGTTTCTTTCTGCTGGTGATTTGAGACCACAGCGAACAGAGGTAGCTTGCTGGATTGCACACAGCTGGGAGCAGCTTCAGAATTTGACAATCATGAGAACTTGGCGGAAAATCGGTCTGATCCCTCAAGTGGAATCAGACGAGCAGGACGCCCTCGACGGTGATGGTGGTCCTACTACCGGTACCAGTAATGAGGATGATGGCAATGGTAATGAAGATGAAAATGCAATTGACTTCTTGGACTTTGCAGCTTATGGAGTTGGTGATGAAGATGTAGACAACCATGATGAAGTGGATACCGGAAACAACAATGTGGACATGGATGGTAATGCTCCAGCAGGTGACGATATGCAACAACTGTAACAAAATAGAATACCTAGTTGTTAACTTGATGCTATAGCTTTTGTCAAACCAGGATATACAAGTATATTTATTGTAACAATCATTCTTTACTCAGGGATCGGGATATCGTCGAGGCAAACAACACTTGCCACTCCAAAATTCTTTGTTGATAGTGTCTTCTTGTATGTGTTTTCGGAATCCTTGTACAACTCAACCACCTGAACAAACTTGTTGATGTTTTGCTGGACTCGAGGCATTCTTGTAAACACTCTGGGAACAAAACCAACTGTGCAGCAATCGGTTCCATCCGCAATCTTCACCAACTTCACAGCTTCCTCAGGTTGTGCCTTGATCGTTACAACGCAATTGACAAGCCGAAGCACGTCACCAACCTGTACATACTCTCCGCAACAACGGTGTTGGCAACAAGATCGCCCATTCGAGTTGGAATATAGACCAACAATCTCAAAGTGAGGAGAGTCGATGCTGGTAGACATGATGCATTACAACGGTTTTCATGGTGATGATCATGGTGTTTCATGCCAACCAAATAGCGAACACTGCAAAAACGGTAATAAACCTCCAAAAAAACTACGCGATGAAACACGCGATGAAACAAATGCAACAGAACGGGGTGCTTCTAAAAAGTACCAAAAAGGGGTGCTTCTAAAAAGGTTTCTACGGTACCCCCGGTTGCAGGGGTAAGATTCAGGGGAATGCAGCACTAAAACAGCCCCATTGCATTTTTGGGGTCTCTGATGATCCACTGAAGGAGTTGTTGAGCATACTCAAGTCCATCATGTCTCTCAATAGGGCGATTTCGGTTGGTATGTTTCCCTCCAATGCATTGTTCTCCAAGAGGACAGTTGTTAGAAGACTTAGTTGGCCCATCTCTGTGGGTATGGTCCCCGTCAACGTGTTGTCACTAACTTGGAAGAAATCCAATGCAGTCAAGTTGCCCAACTCCTTTGGAATGGAACCTGTCATGGCATTGGTTGCAATATTCAAACCCCGCAGGTCAAAAAGAAGGCTCAACTAGGAATGGTTCCGGCGAGACCGACACCAAATAACCCTATGCGTCGAACAGAAGAAGTTTCTTCACAATATATACCCAATGCTCCATTACGCTCGGGTGGAATATTATTGTTCCATTTGCAAACGGATAAATCTGACAAGAAGTTTAAATCTTGTCTGGACCAGTTGAGACCATCAGTCACATAGTACAAAACAGCCAACACATATCGTTCTAGGATAGTAGTGGTCGAACTGTCTTTCGAAAGCGCAATACTATCCGTCAACAACCAATCCAAAACTTGAGACTGTGCACTTGATGGATCTTGGAACGGAATTTTATCTTGCTCGGAGCGAATGATGAAAGGTTGGAGGTTTTGAAAGGTGCTGTTGAGTTCTGGCGGTAGCGACGTGGAGGAAGGCGCGACAGTTGGACTGGGAGTCGCCATGCCGCTGGACTCGGTACTGGTATTCATTGTCGCCACAACCACTCCAGCGACTATGCCACCCAGTAAAAAAAGAATAGAGAGCAATATCACTATTCGACACGTACAAATAGACATGCCACAAATCTTTCGCTCTACGTGTCCTGTTGAACTTGAGGATTGGACGGTCATCCTCCCATCGGAACTCATTTTGACAATTTCGGCAACAACTACATGATCGCTCTTTCGAAGTTGAGACTCGACGACTGATTTAATCTTCTTTTCCAAGTTATCTGGGAGAGATTCCTGAATACCATCATCATAAGCATCATCAAGCACAAGTCGAGCAGATGCAACAAAGGGCGGATGCTCCTCTGGTGGGCGGCCGTCACTGGCTTCCTGCACCTCTGCCATGTCGTCCTCTTGTTGTTCCATTCCATTCACACCAGGAGGTGATTGTTCTACCGACCCACTACTATTCACCCCTTGGACTGACACGGCTCCTGGTATAGTAGCTGCTGGGGTCATAGTGTCATCAAGATTATCCATACGAGTTGAATCTGCAAAAGGTAACGGCACGTCTGCAGTACCCACCATCGATTTCTTGTTCTTGCTCCTTCGACCACTTCGTCGTGGTGAGGGAGAGGAGATTCCTTGTTGTTGTTGTTGTTGTTGCATCTTGGCATTGTAGGAAATTCGCTTTTTAGATGCGAGAAGAGAACTATCAAGGGAAGACGAATTGGCAGTCAAAGTGTTGGAGGACGCAGGCGCCAAAGTCGTGCCACTTGTTGTTAGTTGACAGTTCTTACTGGCAGTTGTGATGCTGGTGGCATCAAGGGCAACAACAACAAGCTTCTCCTCATTGGTTGGTGAAGGACCTGATGACTCTGGGTCGGGCGTGTTGTCGTTTCCACTTTCCTCCATCTAAAGAACGATCTCGGAACAAAACAAAACAACTTTATCGCACTCGAGGTCGTGGCTGGTCGAGGACAAAGAGGGCGTACTAGGGAGGGAAGAAATATGATTAAATCTTTACTGGGTACAAATAAGCCAAGATCGAGGACAGTATTGGCAATCATAAAAAAGGCACAGATACACATCGAAACATCTCGTTCGTGTGAAGACGGGAGAAGGAGGTCTTGGCCCAACAATTTCGTTGTTCTTGGAGATTCCTTCTGGTACTGCAGTAGTGTACTATGCAGGATCTGTGTGGCTTTCGCCATTCGCCAAGCAGTTTTGGTGAGAACTTTATATCCCACTACTCAAAAGATATGCAGATAGAGAAGCCTAAGTGAAGCAAGTATTCAAATGCCCTTAAGTCACACATGGGCATATGGATTAAAAGTCCCAGTTCCCAGTTCCCTGCCTTTATTGTTTAGTCGCAGCGAAGAACCGTAGTACTTGGAAGTCGATTTCCCCCTGCACGCGCCACACGTACAAGTAGCGGCATGCTGACCGAGAAAACCCAAAAAAGCCAGCCAGTAAAAGAACCCGTACCAGGTACGGTACCTGGTACCAAGTTCCCAAGTACCTGGTACCTCCGAGCTGGTCCGGATTTACAACCAGCAACTGTCGTTATTCCCCGTGAGAAATCTCCTTTTCGCATGAATCCATGCTTGCAAGTGACAGGTAAACACAAGATTTCTATGACCGATTCCGTTCAGATAGTTCTTTCTCCAAAACTGCAGCGCGCTAAATGATGTAAATGCTCAGATAGTAATTCATTGTCCATTGCGCAGACTCTATCTGAGGAAAATTGGCCAAGACTCAGCAAAGGTGTTACGGGTCAAAGGAAAGGTTTGCACTATTCCTGCCTTTGATTTATGCTGCTAAATTATGCTCGTGTTCAGATCACTCGTTTCTTAATAAGAAGCACTGCACGGAATGCAATGTCAAAGGAGATACATTTGTCAACATGTCAACAAGTAATGTTGTCGCTCAGGCACCAAGAAGACAAAGAATGCAAACAGCCAGGTTCCAAAGACAAATAATGGAATTTTTGCAATCGACTAAGTCGTCAGCGCCCTCAGAACGTGACTGTGAGGTTCCTTGTTCCAGTACTATCTCATAAAGCCCATGAAGATTCGTCCTTAAAACTCCTTTCATTCCGTCACTTCTTTCAAAATGAAACTCAACAACACGTGTTATAATTCGTCGTTGAAAGACTGGGTCAACCGATGGAGTAGGATCAGAGACGAGAGGACTCTCCGGTTGCTCCTGTTCCAGGGCTTTGGCTTCCGGCTCTTCACCAATGTCCCCAATGACTGTGCGAGGTTGTATCATCATGCCGTTCTCTTGTACTGACAGTGTATCAGGAGTTCCAGGTGTTGATATGTCTTCATGGACTAGTCGAGCAGAAGCAATGGGAGGACTCTCAGCGAGATGATGATCTGAGACCTTCCTGGCATTTGTCTCTTCACCCACGTCCTTAATCACGGCCATCATCTCTTGAACGGATATTGCTCCAGTCGAATCCCTGGTGGAAATGTTAGCTTCGACTAATCGAGAAGACGCAATGAAGGAGTTACTTTCAGCTTGTTCCTGATCAGAGCCACTCTCATTTTGCTCTTGATCGCGATCCTCTGTTACCGGGAGAGATTCTTCCATCGTATGGTCCTCGTGGACGGACTTTGCTCCAGGCATCACGGGCGCCGAAACGGTAGTTTCGACACATGGCGACGACGCAATGGAGGAAGGACTTTCAGCTTGTTCCTGATGAGGGCCTTTGGCATTTTGCCCTTCATTGATATCCTGGGTTACTGTCAGAGATTCCACCATTATTTTGTCGTCTTGGACAGGTTCTTCTGCTCCAGGTGCACCCGGTGTCGAAGCGGGTTCATGCGCCTTACTCATTGTCTTGTGTTTCGAAGACCCTTGCTTATGGTTTTTGTGTTTACCTTTAGTTGTGTGTCTCTGGGCTCCATGCACTTCGGAAATCGTCTCCTCCAGTCCACCCATCGATTTGTTCTTCGCTCGCTTGGCTCGTTTAGTTAATGTCGCCTCCAGCTTCCCTTCGATTACAGCTTGCTGGTCTTCAGACATGAGTGTGTCCTCCAACCCACCAACCATCTGTTTGTTGTTTACTCGTTTGGCTCGTTTACTGGTTTCTGTATGTGGCTTCGGATCGGATTTGACTTGTTTTCGTATCTCCTCCACTCCACCATCAGTCTGTTCGTGCACTTGTTTGGCCTTCTTAGCGCCTTTCTTTTCCTTTGTATTGGATTGCATAAGCCTTTTCTCGGAATCCATTTCTTCCAATCCTTCAGTCGCTGCCGGATTTTTCTCTCGCTTGGACTTTTTTGTGGCTTTTCCCTTAGGCTTGGAGTGCTTTTTTCCGGAAACGATTTCTTCCACTCCATCCGTCGCTGCCGAATTGGGCACTCGCTTGGTCTTTTTTGACGTTTTTCCTTTAAGGCTGTGTTTGCTTTTGTTTGGAATCGATTTCGTCCAATCCATCTGTCCTTGTCGCATGGTTCGCTCGCATGGTCGTTTGTGGGGCTGTTGCTTTGGGCTTGGTATCAAGGACGATTTCCTTGTTCTTGTATTCTGTTCGAGAACCAGTCGCTCCCATTGCGTTCAAATCACTGCCAGGATAATACAATGTACAACAATGTAGATGATAACGTTTGTAATCAGACCTTTACACACGTGATTGTACACCAGAACTCCCGCGTCGAGATGGGCATCTTTTTGGCATTGACAGCAGGTAAAATGAAAACGATCCTTTCTGAACAAAACCGAACTGTTCCTAGCAGGCATGATACAACGGCAGTAGAGTGCAAATTCGCATTAAACCCATCGGGGATCGGGGAAATGCAGGAACCGGAACCAGGTCAATGTTCTCCTATTCCAGTTTGTGACAACCATTGCTCGGTTTTGACAGTACTTGGTAGCTTTTGCGCAGTGTGACTGTGCGTGTTCGGTTTGTCCAGGTACAAGTACCGCTACAGGTAGTGGCATCCAACGCGAAAAGCACGTAAGATTCCTTGTTATTTTCCGTTAACTGTAAATGTAGCGACCATCTGTTTTTACTCGCAAATCGTGACTACTTCTTGACATGTGGGTATGTGGGGAAAGGTCAAGGTGGAGCTAGTACTAATACTACCGCTAGGACTACCTCCAAACAAGTTGGTTGTTAGTATTCTCGGGCACGGACACAGTACAAGTAAATGGAACTAAGGAATGTTGAAGATTATCCCCGCCAATTGATGAGCACGGAGTCTGTTGCTGGCTCTTCAAGTGGCTACTACTTCCAGTAGTTCAAGTCTTGCCATTTTGCTGTATTGACGGCGAAAAATCATTCATGCCAATTACATCCAAGTTGCCCAATTCGGAAGGAATAGAACCTACCAAGGCATTGCCTGTAATATTGAGAACCTCCAAGTTCGAAAGCAAGGTTAACTCCCAAGGAAGTGTTCCAGAGAGGCCCATCTCACAGAGAATGATTCTTTGGACGGAAGGTAGTTCTTCACCACAATAAACACCCAAGGCTCCTTTACGATCTACCGGTACGTTATTATTCCAGTCGCAAACATTCGCTTCTGTCAAGAAGTTCAAGTCTTGTCTTGTCCAACTGGGACCATTGGTCGCGAAATAGAAGACAGCCAATACATATCGTTCCAGAGTTGTAGTGGTAGAAGGATTTTCAATGTTGGAAAGTGTCATGTAATCATCGGACAACCAAATAAAAGCACGAGATTGGGGACTTGTTGGATCTTGAAATGGAACGATATCCTGATCCGTCCGAATGATCCATGGTTCCAGCGGTCGAATAAGTGCCTTCTCAATGGGTGTGAGCGAGTTTGAAGCAGTGACGGACGGAGGGGGTGTCGAATTGTTCCTAGGGTCGACCAAAAATACAATCATTAACACAATCCCAATAATCGTACAGATAACCAATCTAGATATGAACTCCCAGCGAGGCATGCAACAAATCTTGACCTCCTTGGGCTCATTTTGCTCAGGAGACCTTGGGGTCTCATCGTGCTCGGGAGACCTAGGGCTTGCTGGTAGTAGCTGATGGGTCCCGTTTGGATCTACCCTTACAACTCCTACAATTTGGCCATTTCTTCGAAGAACAAATGCAGGAGGCATCCCATTTTGAAAGTTCCAATTGTTGTAATGGTCATTGTCAACTATCCGAGCAGAAGAAGTAATGACGGAGGGACTTTCAGCTGGTTTGGTCACTAGACCCTTGTTGGCATCCAGCTCTTCAGTGATATCCTTTGCTACGGGCAGAGATTCTTCCATCAAGCTGTTGTTTCCTTGGACTGACGCTGCTCCAGTCATATCAGGGGCCGAAATGTCAGCTCCGATTATTTGAGCAGACGCCATGAAAGAAGGGCATGTAGCTTGTTCCTGTTCTGAGCCTTTGACAATTTGCTCTTGAGTGATATCTTCTGTCCTTATCATTGATGCTACCATCGTTTTCTCAATATTGACTGACTCTGTTCTCAGCATACCAGGGGACAAAGTGTCGGGAAGCATCATGCTCTTTGTCTTGCTTTGGGAAGCGATATGCTTATGATTTTTGTGTTTACCGGGAGGTGTATCTTTACAGTTAGTAGCTCCGGACTCTTCCGGAATCATCTCCTCCCCTCTACCCGTCGAGTTTTTTACTCGTTTGGCCTGCTTTATGGTTGTCGCCTGCGGCTTTGCATCGATCGTCATTGGCTCATCTTCGGAAATTGTTTCCTCGTCTCCATCAACCACTTGTACTGCTTTGCTCTTGACCCCTCCCTTGGTCTGTCTGATGGTCTTCTTCCTGGGCTTGGTGTCGGATTTGATTTTTTTGGTTCCAGAAACAACTTCTTGCATTCCATCCGTGGTCGTTGTCGGCTTGTTCTTTACTCGCTTGGTCTTGTTGGTGGCTTTGGACTGCGTTTTTGTTGGGGAACTAGCTGTTGCCTTTTGCATAGTGTGGTCTCTCGTCTGAGCTGTGCTATTGCAATCAGTCATGGAATACGAATCATGATCCTTAGGAGCAAGCTTGGTTCTTGAATTGCAAGATTGGTCTGGCTGTGGAGGTGATGGTGCCTCAATGTCAGACGTGGTGGGGGGTCCTGTTTCTTCTCCCATTGTATTCACGAAGTCACTCACAGAATGCTTTTCGCACCAACAAACATGGCAACGTATGGAATCAAACTTTTACATGGGATTGTGCACCAGGGTCGAGATCGCATGGTATTTGACAGTACACACTAGTAGCAAATTGACAGCAGTACCGGTAGTGAAAAAAGATCCTTTTTGAACAAAAGCGAACTTCATCATCATCGTAGAATAGAATAGAGAATAGGTTCATGGAAACGTTATGAGTCGAGTACCAATTCGCATCAAACTCATCGGGGATCGGAGATTTATTGCATGAACCAGAACCAGGTCCATGTTCTCCTATTCCAGTTTTTGTTATATCAGGGCTCGGAAAAGGACTGTGTGAGTGCACTGATTGATTGTTGACTTGACTTGTCACTGATAATTCTTGTGTCACATGATGAGTGTTCGGGTCGTATTGTCGCTCCAACGCGAACGTGACTCTGATCCTTCCGGTCGCTCCGAAATCGATCGCTTGAATCAACGTTGGACGACAATGGCCGTCTTGACTCGGACGATCAACTTTGTTCACTATCAAGCTCGGTTGTGCTGTCATCTCCTGCGGACCCAAAACAAAAACGGTGATGATGCCACCACATGTCATCATTCGGGAATATCAAATGAGCATGCAAGGGATACTGTGTTCTGATTTGAAAGATACTGGTATTCCAACTTCGAAGACTTTGCCTGTTTGTGATCGATGGACGGGTAGCTGTATATTGTATATTTAGGCCCGTCCGTTGCCTCGGAATTCCATTGACAGTGGTGGAATTGTGTACCTGGTACCATAGCTGGTATATGTAATATGGGGAACTTTACAAGGGAGAGAGCGTACTCCCCATTCGCGAACCAACCGCACCAGGTATAACAAGGGCACAATCGCGGTAGATCTTGCTACTATAGTTTCTATTTAAATGCTTTTTCAGGCGATAGGTAGCTTCTACGATGGCATCAACTTTTTCCACTGTTGCCTCATTTTTCGTCTGCTGCTTCTGTATGACGCACTTCTTCGAAACCTGGACTGATGTCGCAAATTTCTTCTGGTGTTATTCATAATTTCCTTCATTTGTAGAATCAGCCTCCAAATTGAACAAAATCACCAACAATCTTTTCGCTTCTCCAAAAACATGATTCTGTAAAAGATACTGAGCTTCACCACTTTCACAATTTACTTTTAGCACATTGATCTTTTCGACCTGGATATACCTGAGAACCTCTGAATTTTCTATTGTCGTCTTCACAAACATAGACCGTATGATCTCGTTTGTCACGATCAGTCCAAACGTCCAAGGACGCTCTATCCATCGCTTCATGATAATTTTGTACAATTCAGCTGAATTGAGATCGTTCGCCCAATTCTTGGCTTCGCAAATGAACCAAGGGTTTCCTTCAATCAAAAATCACACATAGTTTGTCGTGATGGCCTCACGAGATCCCCAAAAAAGCATCCGTTTAAGCTTGTCAAGAAGCGAGGCCAGACTCCGTTTGCTGGCGATAGAAATGGAATTTTCCGTTCTTCGAGGCTCTTACAGAAGAAACTTACTGATTTGTTTTCCGTTCCCAATGTCAATTTCTTTTTTCCCGGAACATGCGCGCTGAATTCACCAAGGAAATATTCCATAAATTCATCCAGTGCGATTCCTTCCACTCCGTTGCGTCTTGAGCACGTTACTACACCAATCGCAAGCATATTCTCCAGATACGAACCATTTTTGGATACGTCATTTACGCTTTCATGCATTGGGGGTTTCTGCAACTTTTCAAGAATGTGTCGCGTGGAGTACTCTTTTTTTGTCAATGAATCGAGAAAGATTGGGCATTTCCCACAGCCAAGTACAGCTAAATACAACAACACATCGTCCTTCACTTCAGGAAAATAACGCTTGGGCTGCCACACTATGTCATCAACAAAGAAATACGCATTATCGACATAGACGTCAATAATGTCACTGCGCTCCGAATTGGCAAAGTGATTGTGCATGACAATTGCTTTCACTTCTTGTCTTTCACTAAGCTTTCGACGTTTTGCTTCATTCACACTATAATCCACATTTGAATAGGAAACAGCATACGCATGCGATTCAACCGCCTCTTTGTCTTTGATATTCATGATGTGGTTCGAGTTGCGTATGGTCGTACCCACATACTCTAGTGCCTTATTCAGAACCATACAGAATGCTCGGTCCGAGTCTAACTGTAAAACTGACTCTGCATGAGTGAACTCAGACTCCCAATGATTCACACAATACTCGATAAAGCACTTTGAAAAAAATCCCCGCGATTGCTTCGCAATGTCCGAAAGGCAACTAAACTGTCCTGTCAGCTTTTCCCATGTTTCTTTCTGTGTTTGGTGGACCAAATGACATACAAAACCTGGAAACTTTGTAATCAAACAGAGCAATTTGTGCTGGTCGGCTCGACTTTGCACTGCACCTCCAACCATGTTTGCAATCTTGGAGTCCGTTCCCATTATTACAACAACCAACCTGCATACACGGAACAAATCACGAGAAAAAGCAGCGTACAGTTTATCATCATTCTTGCAATCGGCCATTTCATCCAGAATAAAGATCGGGACTTTCATATCACCTTCAAACTTGTTGATGCATTCCTTCAAGTTCGCTAATGAGCATGGCATGATATTGAGTTTCATTTTTGGATAATAGACCATGCCATTCTTTTGTTGGGTGCTCAAAAGCTCTTTCAAAAGACTATGAAGGAAACCAAACGTCCATAACTCTCGATTCTTCCAAAAGTTCGAAGTAAGGAGTGACAAGCTTGTATCTTCCACCCAGACTTTTTTGAATTGATGGTATGATTTGATATCGTCCGTGACACAACTTTTAAATGCACCCGATATACTAAGAAAGTTGTTATAGATGGCTTGTGTTCTATGGGAAGAAGTCGCTGTCCAATAAAAATACGGACGTCCCATTGGAGCAAGTCCCACTGGAGCAAGTGAAAATGCCCATTGGGTTTTGCCCATTCCTGAGGAGCCTTCCACCACAACAAACGGCATCCACGATGTATTGTGTAGTGTCTTTGTTTCATCACATATGCCGTTCAATTTTTTCCAAATTTCCGTGAAATAGGGCTGGTTTGCACTGTGGATCAAATTTCCAACGGTTTGATATTCGTCCAGCACATCGTTCTTCTCTTCTTCAATAGTGAGCTTCTTGGGAACAATATCTGACACATTGGACACGGTAAGTGCTGCAGCCGATGAAGAAGAATAGAGTTGCGCATCCTTCCGCCACTGCTCATAGACATCCTGAGTGTCCTTCCATCGTTGGTATGCATTTTGCTCAAGTTGATATGCATTTTGCTCAAGTTGATATGCATTTTGCACACATTGATATGCTTTGTCTACTTGTCCATTGAGCTCAACCAATTCGGGGTTTAAAGGACTGAATTCTTGGTGCTTCGCTTTCCACTCTTCAACCCCTTTCCTCGCGTCGGCTAAATCTTTCCTCGCGTCGTTTAAATTATTCCTCGCGTTGGCTAAATCATTCCTCGCGTCGTTTAAATCATTTCCTTCAGCTTCATACCTTCTTTGCGCTTCTTCAAGCAGAAGCTTCTTGGCAGCGAGAGCAACCTCGGAACTCGCAGCTTCACCATCTGCCATCTTAGAAGGTGGGGTCCACGACGACCTTGCCGCCAGTTTCGTGATCGATGGGTACGGCCTGGTACAGTACTTGTACCTAGGTCCGTCCGTTGCCTCGTGAATTCCATTGGGGTGTGGTGGCATTTTCCCCTACCTTGTACCGTACCAGGTACCAGGTACCATCATTATATAACGGTAGGTTGCACTGGGACGTGCTCCAAGCACGCGTAGCTTTGGACGAAGATTGAAAAAAGAACAAACCCATCACAATTTCGTTGTTGGTGGCTACTAGCAGCTAGAATGGTGCCCTCGTGCTGACAGCTGTGAGCTTGTGCCTTGCATGTGGCTCTCGGCTACCAACGAATATGCATGATATCGGTAGCCACTGCTAATCCTGGTTCGACAACACAAAACTGGAGAGAGCAGCAGGAGAATGCAGTCCTCGGATCTTGAAAACGGTGGTACACAACCTAAGGAGGATGGTAAACTCCACAAGGATTCGGTGATTCAAGTACATGAGGTTAAAGGTTACTCTATGTCGTCCTCTGGAGTCCCAGCACCATGGAAAGTCCCAGTTTTTGTTGTTGGCGTGATCAGTGTCATCTCACTCATCATTTCCATCAGCTTGCCACTTGCTTTGAACAGTGGTGACAGCAGCCAGTCCAAGTCGTCGTCAGAAGCTTACTCAGTACTAGCGTCTCCCGCATCCTTAGGAGAAGCAACTCGGGTGGGAGTTCTGACTTTTGTGACGGAAGCGGATCTCCTTTGCAGCCAGATTGACTTGTTGGCCAGTGTCATTGGAATTGGAGACTTGGAGGAAGCCAAAAAGGTGTATGCGTTGTCTCGAGCGTATTATGAGCAAATTGAAGTCTTGGCGGAAGCGTTTGAAGACATCGACTGCAACATTGATTGTCGTCCATATAGCTTTGAATATGGGGATGCGGACCCAAAATACCTTGGATTTCACAGGATCGAATCTCATTTGTTCCGAGACTCCAACACTTCTCTGGCTTTGCCGTTTGCCAAGGCTCTTCAAGATGACTGTGCACGTCTTCAAGAAGCCTTGCAAGGTGTGGCAGAAGGCACCTCGGAGGTCAGTCCTGTTCCCACGTGGGAAGGTATTCTAGGATTGGCCAAAGAAATTGCTGCAAAGAAGGTAAACAAAACCAGACTTGGGAAGCAAAAGGTTCTTGTGTACATCCAAACAATCTCACGGTAGTACTTTACTCCATGTCAGATCTCAGGAGAAGAGGAGGCATACAGCGGCTTGTCTCTTCTCATATTCCACGAAAACTACCGTGGTATCTTATCGCAATACTTGCCTTTCCATGATCTTGTGGTAGAAAAAGATCAGTCCATTGCCATGGAAGTTACACAAGCAATAGACGAAGCGTTGACCCATCTCCAAGGTTACTCCAAGAACGATGCTGAGTATGGTGTGTGGACTGACTACAGGATACTTGACTCGTATCGTCGCAAGATCATCTATGATAATGCGATGCGTGTTGTGAGGGCGTTGACAGCTGCAATGAAGGGTTTGGGCATTGTTCTGCCTGATGAAGGGGTGGAAGAGTCCTCGTCTGATGACTCCGATGCAGGGGCAACAAGGAATATTGTTCCTACTGGCTTTGAAACCGAAGTCTCTGCATGCGTTGATCATCTTCGAACCCTTGTTACCAAAATGGTCGTATCTGTAGATGCCCTTGCCTCTGCCATTAATTCTGGAGACTTGGCTGCTTCTCGGCTGGCATATGAGACTTCTCGCCTTGAATACGAGCAAATCGAAGTTTTGGCACTTTTTTTTCCACTACTTGATAGGGACATTGATGCCCGTCCGTACACATTTGAGCTTGGTGAAGATGATCCAGAGTTCAAAGGTTTCCACAAAATTGAGCGAGCACTCTTCCGCGATGGAAATATAGATGTAGCAATGAAGTATTCAAAACAACTGGTTGCCAGCACCCAACAACTGGCCATTGTAGCACAAAATGTCACTCTCTTTGATGTCACTGGAATCTTTGAAGGCATGATTGAATTGGCCATCGAAATTGCATCCAAGAAGATTTCAGGTGAGGAGGAGACTTTCAGTGACTTGTCTATTCTCATTTTTGAACAAAACTGGCAAGGCATTGCAGCTATGTATGAACCCTTTGCCGCTCGCCCTGACATTAATGATACAGCTGTTGGATCTGCTGTATGGGAGATCTTGACTGATCAAAAGGACTTGCTCGAGCAGATTCAGAATGCATCCTTCCCTGTGGCTTTTGCAGGAAGCACCACACCATCGTACCGTGCATTGCCGTCGGACACGTTGGTGGCAACGATTGCTGCGACTTCGTATCAATTGGCTAGTAAGCTCGTGGAGGTGGCTGATACGCTTGGTATCTTCTTGGATTCTTCTAACCCTTTCCACAAAGATTCGTTCTACCCTTTCAAGCATTATGGGTAGATTAAATGCCATTGTATAATCGTTGAAGTCACAAAACTTTTATCGTAGAAATCGGAAAATGGCTGCAGTAGAGACAGATAAACCGACGGGGTGCATATACCTGATACTTGTACCCCTATAAAAAAGTCTCTGGCACAACACCTCTCTGACGACAGGTGCACAGGCAATCGAATCAGTACAAGTCTTGTTGTGGATGCACTTGCATCATCGTTACAGAGTGGTGACATCCATTCCAGCTCGATATCCTCTCATTTCGTTGAAAGTCCCGATTATTGCCATGGCCACTGTCAAATGACCGAGCAGAAGAAGCAAGCAAGGCAGGACTTTCAGCTCGTTTGGTTGCTTGACCCTTGTTGGCATCCAGTGCTTCAGTGATACCCTTTGCTACTACGGACAGAGATTTTTCCATCAAGTTGTTGTTCTCGTTTCTCCTCGTCCCATTGTGTTGACAAAGTCACGCACGGAATAAATGCCATTCACACCAATAACGACGGCAATGCATGGAATGGAAACCGTCTTGACATGCAATGGTGCACCAGAACTCTCTCTCTTGAGACATCCCATGGTACCTGGTACGGGTATGTAGCTGCTATGTGACGGTGCAATCACGGTTCCTTTCGCTCTCGGTTCGGCCGGATCGCAAATGACATAAATGCCGCCGTGTTGAGAGGAACTTTTCGATCGAACATCCCCATGCCATAAGTAGTGTCCGGGGACTGCCACGCATTTTGCCCCAAAAGAATGACAACAAAGTCAATTCGACGTTATTACCTGCTACCGGTAGCGGTATTCCAGGAGTATAACTAAAGCGACCGCCGACCTTGTACCACACGTTTCACACTTGCGGGCTTCGCGAACGTGCCATTCACATATGCCAAACTGTTTTAGCAGATCGTTTCCCCATGGGGTGTTCGTCACATAGGAAAAATGGGTCAGCCAGCCTGTTATGACACATAGGGGACAAGCGAGCATGCCTGTTATGACACATAAGACAGAAGAACGCAAGCCCGATCAATCACATAAAACCTTTTCGGCGTTCAAAAAGTCCTGCGCGTGGTCCGGACTACCTTCAACGGCTGAACAATGCCGAGTTACATAGGAAAAATTCGTCAGCCGTCCCACACCGTCACATAGCGTGATGAAAGCGTGCCTGTTGTGCACACAAAGGCAAAGATGCGCATGCCTGTTATG
>SWEM01000645.1:0-16448 GCA_019593585.1 Nitzschia palea | reverse complement strand
GCTGGCGCTGGTTCATCACTTGAAAAATAAAAAACACTCGATTCGATGTATGTTTGTTGCGGACAGAAATGAAAATTAAAAAGGAACATGTGGCGGGGTCGGCCGATGGAACCACCAAACCAGAAGTGGAACTCATTACGGAAGAGACGGTCAAACGAATGGAAAATCCTGGAACAGTCGAGGTTTGCAAATCGTCGAGCAAGAAATAATGTTGCTAGAAAAAATAGATACATACAAACAATGCCCATGGCTTGGTTTCTAAGAGTTTCTCGTCAAGGGGGAAATCACCATCTTCATGATGAGCGGCACCACCTCTTCTCTAGTCATGCAAGGTTACATCCAGCACGGTCACGAATGCCTTTTTGCATCCAGCAATGATGGTAGTAAATATTAGCTGACAAAGAATGGCTGCTTCTTTGCTGGTTGAAATGCTCCATGTCGGCGGGCGGCAATGGGTTATTAATCTCGCCAAAGTCTCTGCTCTTGATCATGGCAATATGTTGTTCCTGCAGTATCACTGGTTGTTCTCCCCAAGAGCAAGAGTCGTGGACCCGAGATCCACTGTCATGAGCAGTTCCACGTTTGCCATTCCCTTCTGTTAGTCCCTTTGCACTTACTCCATCATTCCCCGTAGTATGGCCAGTGAGCTTGTCCGCCAAGAAGCAACATTTTACATCTATTTTGCGGACAAGAACAGTGAGGACCATGTGGGGAATAATTTTCGTAACTGCCATGGGACTGACAGAAAAGAAGGACGATTGCCAAACTTGTCATGAAAGTGGATTTCGGGAACCATTTTTAGCATACTTAGGAGCAAGAATCCTTGTTGCCCATGACATGATTGGGAGCAATCTCGAGATAGATTTCCTCTATGTCATACAGTAATTGAGTCCTGCCGAAATAGCGCCGAGGGATGCAACTGGAAGGTAGGTCTCGTGTCACGACCAATGCCAGAAGCGAAAAATCTCCTTTCCGGGAGGTCCAGACATCTTGTTGTCCTGTCGTGTCGTTGTACTTGCTTTTTCCTTCAACCCAAAACCATACGGTCTTATTTCCTTCCTACACTCACTCATCTTTCAACAGTTCCATCCCATCCTCTGCAACCGTGTAATGAAACATTTAAACCTGACAATGGCGAGTTCTATCCCATGCATTGGTAAAAACGTTATGTATGCAGTTCTTTCTTATTTTTCGAATTGCGACTGTTTTGGTGGTACTGTAGAACGTACCGGTACCTGTGTACCGTTGTACCTGGTGCCTGTGTACCGTGTACCTGGCAGGTACCGTACCTGGTACCAGGTACCGGTAATCGCATGTCGCGCGAGTACCAGGTACAGTTGGACAGGTGTTGTGGCAGCTGAAAACTGTTATAATTATTAGAGGGCTTGTAGCAGCTGTTCAATCCCAGTGGGCAATTATGAGTGCCCACAATCCGCAATCCCGCAATCCCTCCCTCTGGGAGCAGGGGGAATCACGTGTTTACCGGTAAAAATGCGTTATTTAATGAACATTTACAGATGAAGCTTGCAGTGATACACGACATGCACAGGTAGTACACGACATAAGAGAATTCACTGCCTGGTATGTTCCTTGGTAACGTGACCTGGTACCTGGTACTAACAGATCTGTTGGTGTGATGGTTGAGGGTACCAGTACCAATCAATCCGTACCAGGTACCTGGTACCAGGTACAGTACGAGTACAGACTAAAACCAATGAGGTGAAGGCGAGTTCGCTTGTCACGTACTTGCAGTCGTTACAGTTTTCTTGTTTATGATTTCGGAGTTTTCGATCGGTCATGTTGCGGATTGGCCCGGCCTACTGGGAGTTCTATGCTCACACAGCCGGTGACCAGGCTTGGACGACTTCCAGGGGTGATGTCCAAAGATGGTGCGTCGCGTTGACGCTTGTAGGAATCTGCCTCAATGGTGAGCTAAAGAAGTCGCCGACGAAGGGAGAAGGCGAATCATGCAATTCATGCGTCGAACTTTCGTATTTATTGAGTGGTCTATCGCATTGACGAATCGTGTTGGAAGCAGAGAAAAGCGGTACTTGTACTTTAAAGTCTGAAATCGGATTTCTCCGCTGAAATCTCCGATCCAACATCAAGGAAATGACGTCGCATGATGCTATATCGAATATTGAAGCGTTAAAAGTGCATACTTGAAGAATTCAATTAATGCTTGTGAAATGCGACCAAACAGTTTTGAAACTGTTGAGGAAGTTTTGAACTGTTTTGTAACTGTTTTTCAAACAGAGTGAAATGACTAAATGGACTCGAATTGGCACCGGTTTGGAAAATTTGACTAGTCATAGCATCTCAGAAATAATCTTCATGATTAAAGTGTGCGGTACAAACGAAAGCTATCATCATGATCTTTCTAACCGACTATCTAGTGTTTTCATTGGAGAAAAATTGACATTTTTGTACCGATTTGAAAATCAGGTTTTTTGGCCATTTTCCGATTTTCACTGTTTTACATCGCTGACTCCTGTTCGTAATTCGAAGCCAATTTTTTCCACACTCGGTACAAACGTGAGTAGTTCTCTTGAGCTCTCAGACAAGCCTTTCACTTTGTTGATTGCATTGATCGTTGTTGCGATATACTCATTTGAACCTGAGGTCTTTATTGTAAAAGTTTGCAAAAGTCAGAAACCTAACTGTCACAAAACCCAAAAGTTAGAAACCTAACTGTGAAGTTACAAACCTAACTTGAAGGAACTTTGAACAGTTTTGAAACAGTTCGATTCGTTAAACAGAATTGCGGAAACGCATATGCCACATTGAACGTCGGAGGGCCTGTATCTTTGATTGCATGTTCGCGATCGAAGACGTCATGTGCTTTCGAGCTAATACGACGAAGGAACTTAATTGATATGAGTGCACAGCCGGCGAGTCGTGGAAGGGAAAGCAGCTGGCGATTTTGTTGCGAACTTTCTGGAACGAAAGCGCATCTTGTTCGAAGAAGTCCCCCAACGAAATATTTGTACCTGGATACTCGTAAAAGGGACAAAAAGTGAAAGATGTCCACTGTTCAGCGGCTTGGTGGGTTATTTCAATGATCGATGACTCCAAGTTACCAGCAGTAATAATAATGGATAATAACTACTGGCCCTTGAGCCTGAGCCCTCGGACATCACGCCGCATGTGGATTACATATAAAATGAGGCAATATTAAAATAATTGATCATGGATACCGCTTACATGAAGCCATGCCGATGAACCGCTTCGCTACGCTCCAACGGTACCAGGTACGTGGTACAAGTACCAGTTCTTGAATATTTCTATGCAGCCATTGATCACAGAGCAAGGCGCACAGAGACAGTTTCGAGCAGAGCCAATGACTGTTGTGCGAACTATTGAACAGTAGCACCGTACCTACATAGCCATGTAAACAGTATGGATTGTTACAATTATGTGCGTTTTCTCACGATTCCCCCTGCTCCCTGGAGGAGAAGATATCAAAGCGCATCACATCGAACAAAATAGCCGTCACGACTCCGCACAGCGCTGTAGTAATAATAATTTCTCTGCGTTACTACCGGCACTTGTACTAGCGAACTACTACCGTGCGACCGGTAGCCAAGCTACAATATCCCCACCGCTGCCGCCAAGGAGTGTTTGACCGTTGTGATATACGATTGGGGGATATTGGGTAGGCCCGGTTTCGATTATACTTCATCTGGCTACTGGTACGACCTACAGATCTTTGAAAGATTGTAGGGATTCCCGAACAGTAAATATAACGGCCTATTCCTATCCTAATTCTTGTACAAGTATTCACGGTCAGTGGTTGTCATCTCAATGACCGCCAAGAAGCGAGATTTTGTCATTGACAATCTTTTGGAAACAAGTGTCTCATTTTCAATTCTATTCTACTAGATTGAATTATTGTATCTCAAACTGAAAAACTGTATTTCTATGAGGATTGATATTTTAAGATGTATCTCTATGCATTGACGGATCGGGGAGATGAATTGAATTCTCCTGAACTAGAGTAGGTTTCCATGATTTTGTCGTTGCTGGGGGGTAGGCAGATTTCCATGGGTTCATTGCCGTGGACAGACTCGTAGAGTGCAATGCGAATGTCTCGCGTCTCGGATGGATCCACACGAATAGCCCCCGCCATGGTCGATTCGAATTTGGCCAAAAACGCAATGTCCGATGTCACGCTGTCCATGGCATTCATGAGGGACGCAAAGGCAATGTGACTAGCACAGCGTTGAGCAAAGTGATAATCACACGTTGCCAAATCCACTTGGAATTGAGTCAGTTCCGTAATTGTGTCTCGAGAGGTAGCATCCATGACATGAGAAGGAACCATGTCCAACATGTGGCGGACAAAGGCTGAAGCGGTGGGAGGATTCACTCGCCATTGGATGGCATGAAGCATTCTTGACTCCATACTCTCAACAGCTTGAGCAGAGTGAGCTCCTCTGCTAAGAGAAGATACCAATTCGGGATCCATGGCTTCATGTTCGTGGATTTTGACCGCCGTGTACAGTGCGGTCATCGCCGCAAGTTGATATTGATTGCGGTCAAGTAGGATTTGACGACCATCCGGTGTTGTCATGAAGCGATCCAAGCAGTTCAAGGCAATGGCAGCTGTTTCGCGATTGTAATTGCAAAAGTCAGCAATATCATTGCACCACTTTGCCATGACCTGACGGCATTCTTCATCGACGGGGGCTTCGTGGAGGGCCTTGGCTGGGAGATCGGTCAAGTAGTCTGAAACTTGGTAGGACTGTTCCTGATAACGCATGACCTCAATAGTCTCAAGGGTGAATTCAACAGCAACACTGGACATGATTGTTGTTTTTGTTGTATTGTTGTTGTTTTTGTTTGACTTGAAAGAAATGAGCGAACGACCCAAGTGGTTGCAGTGTGGTTTTATGGGCTTCTTTTCCACCAGTTTTGGAGAAAGACTGCAACTGCAAGAAAGAAGAAACGACCGATGTGGCCGAATGCGTGGAACGATTCCTTCCCAACGCGCTTTTGATGCCACTACGTGGTCCACGGTACTGTGGTGACGTACGGCGATTCCAGGAGAAACCTAAAGATAGACCGGATACGGAGAAAGACCTCTGAATACGCGATCGTTCCAATTAAATTCCCCGGTGGAGACTTTTATAATTCCACGGCTGAAACGCTGAAACGTTGAAACGTTGAAGTTACGTTCACTAAAAACCGCAAACTGTTCCTATTATGACACGACTACAACGCTACTGGTAATAGAAGTTGGTCGTCGTCAGGCAGCAACGTGGTACCAACCATAATGACATCGTGGAAAGGTTCGTTCCCACGACTATACGGCGGTCCACGTCACGTCATCGTACCCGGTGTAACTGCTTTGACTGGGAATGGCGTGGGGAGGCCTGAAATGTTGCTCGTAGTGTCCGACTGGAGTCATTCAAGGACCAAAATTATGCCTTGGGTGTTGGCACCATCGCCTGCCTTGACTTTTTGTGTCCGAGAGCCATGTGCCGTCATTGCGGAGTGAATGTAGTGGGCGAACTTGGGTAATCCTTCGCTCAATTCTCCCACAAACAGAATCCGAAAAGTGCGGTAGATATCGGGCAAACGGTTGAACTTGCAGTTGTAAAGGTAGAAAATCGAGTCCCACCTTGACCACATTGACCACTTGGGTCTGTTTGAATCCATCTAATCAAGTTTTTTCGACGAAAAATGAGAGTGTGTCGAGTCGTTTTTTTCTTCACAAAATTGGCAAAATCTATCCCCTGGACCATCCCTGTGCGGGCACAATATAAATCCTCCCATTCTGCCGGTTCTTGTACCGAAGTGAAATCCACATATTCGTTAGTCGTATAGACCAGCATTGGAAGTGCCATCCACCTTAACTGTCCTTGACGAATACGTCTGTCCTAGCGAAAAATATATGAATCTTGTTCTCGCCAAGACTTCCGTCAAGTGATGGATGATGGAAGATGTTGTGGTCACAAAACTCTATACTGACTGACAGTGAAATAGCACTACCAAATCGAAAGCAAAACAAAGTTTTATCAAACCTTTACCATGATTATCGACCTACATACAGAGGGGAGAAATACTAGTGCTGGACCAACCGACGAGTGCTTAGTCATGAACGACAACCATGCAATGATGAAGCCTACGACCCAACGTCGAACAGTTCATTTCAATCATGAGATTACAGTACATCCAAGAATAGACTATCCAATTCTAGACATGGACGAAATCAAAGCTAGATGGTTACAAGACCATGAGGTGAGAAAAATCAGAGAAAATTTAAACCAAACCTTGTGGTTGATGAGGAAAGGATCTCCTATCAATGAAGCAACACATTGCACCCGAGGACTGGAACACCTTGTTGATCCAAAGGCCAATATGAAGGCTCGACACCTCGTTGTAAGCTCAGTCTTGACGGAACAAGATTTGCAAAAATATGAAGGGATTAACGACGACGAACTCATTGCCGCGGCTTCCCGTCAATTTACTCGCGAACACCGTATCCAAGGCTATTTGCGGGCGTTATTGGATTGGCACGGCACCAACAAGTACATTTCAAAAAAGCTAGAAGAGGGAAACAAATTAATGGAATTGAAAAGGAAGAGTGTTCTTGTTCCCACTACTCGAATCCATTGAAAATGTGCTACCCTACTAGAACCATAGAAGGATTTTTGGAGGCACCGGATCGTTGGCAAATACGCTCTACCCTTGATATGAAAAATATTGGATTGCCAGGTGCGACTATTCCACATTCTTAGAGATACATTTTGTATTAACATGATTAAACGCTTACACCAACTGTAATTACTCTGATCTTTTATTCTTTAGGCTACTGGTGCACAGGGTGGGTTTGTGCGACTCAATCCATAGAAATTGTATCCCGCAACCACCAAGGTTTCATCTGATTGTGTGTCAGCATCGTAGATTCGAGATGCCTCAATGTAGCAGGCCATCATTTCATCCACTCTACCGAGCTGCAAATACATGTTTCCAAGCAAGTTCAAAAGGCGTCCTAGTGTCACCTTGCCGTCGGATCCTTTCCGTCTTCGTTCAATTTCCAATGCAGAGGCGAAGCTTTCCAAGGCTTTATCAAAATGTCCAAGTTGTTGGTACACTTGACCAAGATGTTGTAAGGTCAAGACAACATCGGGATGGTCATCTCCAAGAGCAGCACGCTCAACTCGTAGGGTCTCCTTGAACATCTTGATGGCAATCTCATCCTCACCGGTTTCGAAATGAATGGTTGCAATGTTGTACCACAAGATGGCGACATCTCGGTGATTTGTTCCAAGAATCTTCCGTCTTATTCTGAGACTTTCATTGAAGCATGTCTTGGCTAGTTCCAACATATCTTGTTTGAAAAGAACCAAACCAATGGAATTAAGGTTCGAAGCAATATCGGCATGATCGTCTGTGCCAAGGTTCTGGCGACGGATACGAAGTGCCTCTTGGTAAGACTCGAATGCAGATTCAAAGTCGTGAAGGTGATATTGCATCAGACCAATGCTTGACAATGTTTCTGCAATTTGAGTATCTTCGCTTCCATATGCTTTGATTTGAAGTTGAAGTACGTGTTTGTATGCAGCCAGGGCTTTGGAATAATCACCAAGCTGTTTGTGAACATGACCGATGTTTGTGACAGTGATCATGATGTGTTGATGTCCTGGAGGAAGAGTGGCGCGTTCAATGAGGAGTCCATCACTGTAATAACGCAACGCTGACTTGAAATCCTTCATCTCATAGCAAAGGTTCCCCAACTTATTCATGGTTGTGGCGACGTCGGGGCTGCAGCCCCCAATGGCTGCTTGTTGCGCCGCCAATGCTGCTTTGAGATAATGGTATGCAAGCTTCGGGTCGTTTTCTTCTTGGTAAATTTCAGCAATTGCCTTGTACACAAGTGCCACATCCCGCGAGTTTTCGCCAAACGTTGATTTGGCAATTCTCAGAAACTCCATGAAGCACTTCATTGATTCCCCATAATTCTTCAGTTGCTGATGTGTTTGCCCAATGTTATATACAGTCGCAGCGACATCGATAGAGTTATTCCCCAGGAACTCTGTTCGGATTTGAAGAGCCTCCTCGTAAGCCAGCAGTGCCTCATCGAAGTCTGATTGCAGATAATGGGTACGACCGATGTTGTTCAAAACATTGGCAACCTGAACTTGGTGCTCTCCTGTACGATGTGTCTCTTGTCGGTAGAGGTTAAGGCACTTCTCGAATAAATCGAGTGCTGTCGTGGATTGACTCTGTTGGTTGAAGACAAGAACGCCAACACAATTAAGTGCGGCAGCTTCATGGATACTTGTACCAAGATTGGCCTCCGAAACAACCTTGAGAGATTGCTCGTAATACTTTAAGGCTGCAGCCTCATCGCCACCCCGGTAATTGCTATAACCAAGGCAATTCAAGATTTGTGCGTAGAGAAGTGTTGATTCGGCACCCTCGATTTCTTGTTGTTCCAGTTTTTGAAGGGCACTGCTGAACCATTTTCGGGATGCTGCTATTTTTTCTCGCTTGAGACAAGTCTGGGCAACATTGTAGCACAAAGCGGCAGGTAGAAGATTTGATTTGTAGTCTTCGTGAAGTGGAATAGCAGTTGTGTAAACTTTCATCCCCTCATCGTATTCTTGGGTCCAACATGTTCGGGGCGAACTTGGCTCGTCCTCATCACCACATTTGGTTTGTGAAGACTCTATCTTGTTCCTAAGAGAGTTCATTTCAGTTTTGAATAGTGCTTGAGAAAAGCAATGGGCTGCCTTGTGATAGTTGCCGGCATCGAATGCTCTAATCCCAGTGAAGGCTAGCGATGTGATTGATTGAAGTGGTGGAGAAACTCGAACTTTTTTCTTCGGGCGTTCAATACGGCTTGGAGTCGTGACTGTAGAGGATTTCATCTTTCTGGTTTGTCGCAATGAATTCATGGTTGTGGAAATCGGTGTTTTGAAGTGTTTGTGGTGTCAAAGAATTTATGACAAATCGGTGCATTACGAGTTTTTGGCCCGATCATTCTTTGTCGTCGTGGTGTTCGCACGTCGATTTTGTTTCTCCAGGTTCGACATCGGGAAACTGATATACCGATAGGCCTTGCAGTTCATGGTGGATTCTTAAGTGCCACGTGTGTACAACGGCGTAAGGATTTTCCATTATCGTTTGTCCGGCATTAGTTCTCTAATAAGCGGTGCGTATTGGCGTTTTGCGGAAAGTGCGCTTTCAAAGCCGGATTTGCACCACAGTATTTCCGATGCCGTCAGCTAGTGATCCCTGCATCCCTTCCTTGTTATATCTTTCCTTCAACAACAGCGCACCGAATGACAATTCGCCTTGAAGTCAAGGGTAATTGAACCAATTGCGCAAAAGCACCATCATTGAAGAACACATACTGGTAACCGCAAACCGGATGTGTGACTCCTGAGAAAATCGGATGAAATAACGAGGAAGAAGAAGAATTCATTCTTTCGAACAGTAAATAGAATGGCCACCTCTCACATAGTCAGCAAACTACCACGTTGCGCTAAATTCAAGCCCAAGAAACCCTGTGAGAAGGATGATGAGGTGTCAGGGTTCTGATCAAACCGCGTTCAAGTGCTGAGGTAGAACAAATTGAATTTACTGTTAGCAAGTTAAGTTGGTTACCCAGTAAAGTATTCTACATAGATATGATTATTGTTACCAATTGATACGACGGACTTGAAGATGGCAGCTTTTTTTGTATCAAGTGTAAATTCGTCGCGAACCTAGCGAGCTTTCTTTGCAGTAGTTTGTGTTGCTTCAACTGGACGATACAACCTGCCATGGTTCGGAATCCATCGTTCCAGCAAGGATGTTTCCTATCCCATGTGGTCTGTATCTTTCTCTTGCTCGCATTTCTCTTATCAAGCGCGGAATGCTTTGTCTGGAAGACCATACCGGCTTGTCGTCTCTGCCAATCGACAATGAGGAGTGGCCAATTGTCGAGTACTGGTAGTTTGAACCATGACGTTATTATTAGTGACTGCATGGCACCTGGGACCAACACTCATAACAAAAAGGAAGAAATTTGGAGACGATTACTAGAGAACTTTCAAGGTGATTTTGACAATTATAACCAAGTCGTCCAAGATCGCCAACGGGGACTGCTACCAAGAGAAGGCGGGGGACATGAGAATTTTCATTGCACTCTTGTTCCAGTGTCAGAGAGGGGTAGATTGGCAGCGTTTTATTTTGACGGCAATCCACAACGAATTTTTCGATTTCGTTACTATGAATTGCTTCCCATTGGCGAGGACCAGAGCCCAACCAGTACCGAGGGCGGAGTTGAAATGAGATTGTATACGCTCCAAACAGATTTGGAACAACTACTACGAAAGCATGCACAAGATCCCATGGCATGGCCCAATCTTTTTTCTACGTTTGACAATGGATTGGCATTGGAAAAGAAGATTGCCTACCTTCCAAATTGTGAAATTACATGGTCACTAGACATGGATCCAGTTCAACATTCCTATCTCGATGTGGAGGATCGTGATACTGCGAAGAACGGTTTGCATGCGGTTATGGTTCATGGCGAAGCAATTGTGGATTCGACTTTGACACCAGGCATCAAGATTCGAATACTCGATCAACTGTCCTTGTATCAGGATGTGTTTTATATCAATGACCGCGGCCTAGACCCAGAAACAGGTGCGTTCATTTATGGGAATCAACTGGGCATTCCGTACCGTCTGGAGAGAGTTGCCCGTCTTGTCAATGGGGAACGACAGGTTGTCAATGAAGAGCTCAAGTGGACACTCGGGGATGCATGGAGGAATGAAGAAGATTTTAAGGCTAGAATAGATTTCATTGGTGGTCCGTCTACCCAAGGCAGAAAGCCTCCATCCGCAAAAGACCAATAATATAATCATAGATGGGAAAGTATGTACTATTATTTCCAACAGTGACTGCGTAGCGTGTCAACTAAAAGATGCGATGATTCTAGCGCCCTGACAGCGAAGACGACTGTTCAACAAGGTTGTTTCAAAGCCCAAGTCGTCGTTTCCACTTGAGACGAGACAAATCACTTCTTGCTTGCTTTAACTCGGCTCTCATTTCATCATGATCTCTGGTACATGTGGGATCTCGAAGATCCTTTTCTAGCTTCTTCACCGTGAATTCAAGTCTCAAGCGATCGATTTCCGTGTCCGAAGATCGTTTGGCACTATTTCCCGCTTCCTCCATGACCATGGGGTTGTAATACCAGGTAGAATATGTGCTCGATTCTTTCAACAAGCCCTTGATTTGAACCTCATTTTCTTGATTCCTTTCATCTTCCTCCGAGGTCACCAAGTCCTCTTGGGATGCAACAACGCTATCATCCTTGTCGGGTTCCTCAAAGACCACTGCCACCTTGACTCCTGTATCCAAGTGAGCGCCAACCAACGAGGCCAACGTTTCCGGATTGGCCTTGGCAGAAGCCGGCACAGTTTTGACTTGTTCTTGTTGTTGGGAGTCACCCAACAAGAAAATTTTGGCCGTCGTTGTTCCCTGATTGGCTTTTTCAATAATGGCCTGTTGTAACCGCTCGCGAAAGGAAAGCTCTAGTGGATATTGATAACAACAAGCCGAAGGAATGGGATCTTCTTCTTGATCGGCAAAACTTTGGGCATCCCATTCCAAACTTCCAAAATGCGTTCGTAATTGGTCCAGTGGCAAATAAGGACCCAACGTCTCTCGCAAGGTTGGGTTGGACGTAATCAACCAAATGGTGGTGTAGGGAATTGCAATACTGGCCGCAATGCCTGCTCCAATCTTGACATTGCGTGGCCATGGTTTGTCATCCGGTTTCACCTTGGGTCCAGTAGCCTTGGGTTGTTTGGGCATTTTCTCGACGTGAGCTTGCCAGACCCGTCGAGACACTACCAATCGTTGTTGTGGTGCTGTGGCCGTCGTTGACATCCGCTTTGCCTGTGGTAACAACCCCAACGATTTGACGTTCCGACTTGCTACCAATCGCGTTGTAGATGATATCGCCATCATTTTGTTCTTTGGAATGAGTTTAGAACGTGTACCTGGTATGTATGGGAGTGGTGGAATTCGATTGTAGTATCACCAGATGTGACACCAGCAGTGTGCGTTGCCAACTTACAGTTAGTAGCCAAGTAACAAAGTGCGGTTGGAGGACAGGCGACGAACACATGGACTACGGGTACAACAAGATACCATCATATAACGCTTTACTTTTACTTTACTGTTACACTACATCCCTATTTAGCCCGTTTACTTTATGAAACAAGTGTACAACGTTACAATTCCAGCTGGTTTCGGACTCGACCCGTATGATCGACGATTTTGCTCCTTGTACCATGATAGTCCTCGGACGACTCCAGGCTGAAACCGGAAGCAGTCGACCCACTTTCTTGATCATCCATCGAGTCTGGTGACATGCTATCAATTCGAACAAAAGTGGTGGCATTTGGCTCGTCATAGAATTTGTCGAGAAATCGATCGAGACTGTCGTCGACACTCATGTCCACTTGGATCTTGGGTTGCTTCGAGTTGGATTTTCGTCCTACAGCACTCCATACACTGCTAGCCACAGTTTTCGGACCACCCGTGAGACCGGAGAATACGGATTCCGTTTCAGCTGTCTCATCCAAATCCACAACCTCAACCTTGGGATGAGTATAATCTTCCCGTTTTCTCTTGGCTGCGAATTCTTCAAGCTGTATTGGTAGTTGTTGCATACAAGCAACACAATTGGTCTTGTTACATCGGTGTACGTCTTGGTTAATGCTTCGGAGGGCCAGATCTCGTACATCCGCATCAAAGGGATCTCGATAGGGACGATCGTTACGTGAATGGTAAAGATTGTCCTCTTTCGCTCGCAACACAGCCAGACGAGAAAGTCGTTGATTTTCTTTACGCTTGCGATAGCCCAAGTACATGACTAGAATCATTCCAAGGAACAGCACCGCCATGATGGGTACAAAAATCTTTCCAAGAGTCGTCAGGCTGGAATTATTGACTTGTAGGGCGCTATCACTGGCCACCAATCCAGCGACCTCCGATGTACTATTCGCATCATAGAAACTTGTACCCACATATGAGATGAGCTTGACCATTGTTGATGATGCAGTTGTACTGTTGCCGACTTCTGTACTATTCAAATCCTGGGTTTCAACTCCTAACGCCGAGTTTAAGGCATCCAGGTACATGTCTTTACTCATATCCATCGATACAATACGAAGGGCATGGTTACCCGCCTTGTATTCAGTGTTATCATCTCCCGTGTTGGTGTACCCCACTTTAATACTACCATCATAACGACTGCACACGGTAGCTTCGTCTGTCGTGACGATACAATCCCCATTGAACTTGTCTCGGTTACCAGACGATATGGAATGAATCTCCAACCGTCGTTTCAGTACCGAACCCAATCTTCGTTTCCCTCCACATGCCGAATTGAAAACACTTTCAATCATGGCCGTCTCCAAGGCATTCAACATTTTTCTTTCTTCATCACTGGTCAATTCATTGGTCGTTTCAATATCATAAACAAAATTGACATCAGCGACACCGGCCAGAGTGGAGGAGCTGGTAGTCGAATCATCGAAACAAGCTCGAAAGTTGTAGTCTCGGTTCAGTGGAGTGGCCGTCGGAGCACTTGTAGGAGGATTGGTTTCCCGAGGACCATCATGAAATCGTATAAAGATATTGGGAGTTGGCTTTTGTTGTTGTTGTTCTTCCTCCAACCCTCGATGCTTCGTCTCCTGTTGCTTTTCGTTGAGAGTCACGCCATCCGAAGGAATGGATCGCAGCGTTGTGGACATCGTATCCCTTACAGATGTTATTGAGAATGGATTGAGACAATTCCAACACTAGTCAATGGGTATTTGTCGAGTCTTTACAGTACTACGACTATCTTTTGAAGGAGATGATGCTTCTTATTTTCACAAGTGTACTTTGAAGTGGTTTTTAACACGCATATAAATAACAACGAGTGCAGACAATTTTTTTCCAAAAAGTTGGCAACTAAGGGCGCCGGTATCCAAGGTATTGGAAGCCAATCTGTAGTTGGGTTGGGCCAGAAATGTGTCAAGGAATCAAACAATCATATACATTTACATATAGTCGAATGAAAACCGCGACCATGAACAGTGGTAGATAACGTAAAGAAAGACCCGAAATTACCATGTGGGAAGAACTCACAGACATCTCTCCTTCCTAAATCAAGGCGCGACCGCCGAAATTTTTTCCACGAAACGAGAAACGAGGAAAATCCCACCATAAATTCCCACCGACTTGCGTTATTGGTGATTGGTCTGGATCTGAGGGGTCGAACAACACCCATAATGAATGAGAGGCCACTATTCTAAAATTACAACGAAAATGAAGAAGTGCATCCAGTTTCTTTACCAATCGATACTACTCTGAAGGACAAAAATGATATCTTGATTTGGTTCGAGTTTAGAGAAGATGTATTTCATGCTTTGAAAGCGACATAATCTACGAAGAATGTGCGTTGTTCCTGGAGACGGATGATAAATACAGTACCAGAACGGGTTTCAAGTCTTTGGCGATTTCAAAATCTGGTAAATGAAGATAGTGAATCATAGAAACATTTTTCTCAAGCGCCGTCACAAGTGGAGGATATCCTATCTGGACGTCAATATACATCATGGATGTCACAAGAGTGCGGGACGAATTGGTTGGCCAAGGATCCCCAGGCATCATTACTGTCCCAAGTTTCCAGGGCACAAAGGAAACTTCTCCTGGATGGTATCCCTGTACCTCAACCGCCGTCACATTCTTACTTGATGTGAAAATACTCGTTCATGGATGTCACAGGCGTCTTGATGAATTGTTTGGCAAAAGTAGCAAAAGAGTCTGCGGCATCATTTCTTCCCCAAGTCCCATGTACACACAAGAGAATTTCTCTTACCACTCCTGGATGATATCCGCGTTTGTCCTCTAATGTGGCCACGATCCCGTTACTTCACTCTGATAGTATGAATGCAATTACAAGCAGTACATAAAATCTTGCCAAGAAAGAGGCATTTTGTTTTCCGTAGCAGACCAAACCTGGCAAGTACTTCAAATTTCCTGTCTGTACATTCTAGGGTTGCTGAAGTAAAAACGCTATGAAGTATATATCATGAACGAAAAACGCTGTAAGAAGGACCCCGTCGGATACGATACCTCACTGCTATCCATGAACATTTCGGACTTGTTTCCTTCGAGTCGTGAAGATTTCAGAAAAACCCGAGCCTAGAGCTGGCAAACCCGCCACTCAACGATTGGCAAGACATTTTACTACCATCTGGTTTGAGATCAACCAAAAAACCGGCTGCGGCGCAACCCGACTGCCGTGCGGTGGAATCCAATCGGGGGATTTCGTGTGTATGGGGTCCGAACGTTCCTAAAAGATTTTTTGTAACGGCTTTGAATGTTGCTGTTGACGGGTAGATATTCGATACTGTAGCGCACAGTCAGAGCGCAAATTTTTTTCAAATGGAAGAACCTCGGCATTTGAGGCGCGCATGGCGTTCTCCTGAAATTCATGACACATCCCACCAGGTCTGGAAAGCAGAGGTACTTGTGGGTGATTACTGGCATAGAACAACGAACAACCTCAACAACAACAACATCAACGAGCAATAGAAAGGTTGCCATTCTTTCATGCCTCTCCGATCTGTTACCACAGCACTTTTACGATAATTTATAGCGCGACGTTGTGCAGTTTTCATTTTGGGAAGCCATGACGGAACTGCAGGATGCCAACATCAACGAATTCCTGACAGTGAGAAACTCGGGGGGAAAGGTTCGAGTCCTCGAGCACGCAAACAGCTCCAAAGGGACGAAAAAGACCAAACATGCAACGAAACGTCCAAAAAGCGTGAAAGCAGCGTCAGCTGGTAAAGGTACGAAGCCACCCGAATCCGATGATCCTTATGATACGACCATCCCCAACGATCCCAATCCACCTACCGAAACAGATGAGAATCTGGACGGTCGGGTTGATACACGGACTCCAACACGAGCCCCTGTCGCAGTCGCATTGCCCACAGTGGCATCGGATGATATCGGTGGTCGAGTTCAAAGCCCCGCTCCCTCGGAAGAAAGTTTTACTGTAGAACAGCCATCGGGTGTACCTAAACCAACTTCACCTTCGAATGGCAAGGACAATGGTGATCAATCTGGACCCATACGTCCCTCGAGAGCTCCTTTACCTATTTCATCAGTTGCTCCCTCACGGATTCCATCGGATGGGCGTCCGTCAGGTACTCCCCATAGGTTACCCACCGTCGCGCCAGTGGTTCCAACCCCGGCGAGTGGCGGGCCAACTCACTCGCCATTTCTTTCTGCGGATACAAAGAGACCAACTGTGATGGACACAGTTCCAACACCAGTGAGTCACGGTCCAACTTTGGCGCCGTTTGTTTCTGCTGGTACTAGTAGACCAACCGTGCCCATAGTTCCAACACCAGCGGGTCATAGACCAAGTCCCG
>SWEM01000644.1:0-16514 GCA_019593585.1 Nitzschia palea | reverse complement strand
TGTAGAGGGCTCCTTACAGTTAACAAACTAATCACGTTCCTTTTCCAGTAACAGACACCCAAGCACAAGCAAGGTTGTCGACCAAGTGTTTTTGACATTGACATGTGACTTGTGACTCGTTGATACTTGTACTGTACAAACAGGGATTCACCGGCAAAAACGAATCTAACGAGTCCAATGCACACCACGATAGTGCGTGTATTACAAGACATTTATATGCTAGGGAGATCGTTCCAATAATCCCGACAGATTTCATTTGTAGAAGAGACACCTATTTATGCAATTACCATTATTCTACCATAAAGCAACTTTCCTCCGGTAACTTCGATCATAGTTTTTCTTCGTCGAATCATGCAGCATCGTATTTCTTGCTGCTATTGTACATACAACGGTCTCTTGCTTTCCGATACTGGAAATCAATTTACACCTTCATCCCATTCCACCTTTCTTATCTGACCTGGACTGTGGATTTTTCTCCAGTTCTAGTCGTCCTTCTTTTCTTCAACGGCCATCGCCTGGGGAGATGACGGACCGGCAGTGATTTTGATCGTGCGGGGTTCGGGCTTGACTGGAACCTTCTTGGGAGCTGTCAGTTGCAACACACCATTATCCAGATGAGCAGTGATTTTTTCCATATCACAGTCGCCCATGGACAAACGATAGTCAAACTTGCTCTCGGAAACTTGGCCATCCTTGTTGATTTTACGACCGCCTGTTACACGTAGGGTGTTGTCCTCCACACTAATTGTCATGTCTTCCGGACGGACACCAGGAACATCCACAGACACCATATAGTTCTTGTCATCATCATGGACTTCGTACCCAGGATGGCGCCAGAATTGTTGTTGTTGAGAATCGCGATTCAATGCCGTTCGTGGTCCAAAAGTGGCCAAATCTCGAGGGAAGAAGGTTGTTGGAGGCTCGAAAAATTCATCAAAAACCGATGGAAAGACGAATGGGTTGAATCTGTTGAGCGCCATGTTTGATGCGATGTATGTGTTGTGGTTGTTGTGTTTTGCGAAGCGTTGTAGGTTGTTGTTGAGTTGTTTGGTTTGAAAAATGTGAGCCAGAGTTTTGATAGATTCGAATGTGGAAAATGTGAAAAGGTTGTTTTTCTGTAGAATTCGAAGGTTCGCGGGAGTCGTATTTGGTGTTTCACGATTGAAATCGAAATTCGAAGATTTTTCAATCGCATTCCCATATCGCACGAAGGAGGGTGATTGAGTTCTCGTCAACTAAAAGATTGGTTCATAGATTTGATCACAACTCAGCGAATCAACAAGACACGACTTCGGATCAAATACTTGCAGTAACAATGGCTCTCCGCAAGGTGTTGCTTCCGGCCCCTTTCATGACAAGGCGTCTGGTGCCTGCTTTTTCAAGTCTTCAGCATCTTCCGGCCGATGATTTTTTTCACAAGTTTTGGAAAGCCCCAATGTTTGCGTCATATGAGGCAGACACTGGTCCGACCTATCGCATCAATGAAAATGACAAAATGTACTCCATTTCCGTAGATCTTCCAGGAGTCAAAACCAACGACATGAAGATCCAACTCCTGGCGGACAATACTCTTCATTTGAGTGGTGGCCGCAAATTCCAGGATGTCGGTCGAATTGAAGAGAGCAAGTTCGCATACAAGTTCAATTTGGCTCACAAGAATCTGGATCTGGAAAAGCTTCAAGCCAATTTGGCCGATGGTGTTTTGAACATTACAGCTCCAGTACTGGAGAATGCTCCACAGAACGTGCGAGAAATAAAGATCCTTGAAGGCGATTCATTTGTACCTCCTCCAGAGAAAATTGGTGACGAAATCGAATGCTAGATTGATTGCATGGTCGTGTGTAGCTGCATAAATTTAAGAATTCTGTGTCACTTGAGATTGTAGTAGCGATGGCCGTTTAGGTTATTCACCCGGACATCTGATCCCCATGCACACTCTGGTTGCATCCGCTGAATTCATCAACACCAGAAAAGCAGCAACGTATCACAACTTCAGAATTTGCGAGCACAACAAAGAGAAGCATACCAGTTTGACGTGTGACATGACAAGTGTCACGTGAAAAGTGTGGTTACACAGAGGCCTGACGAACACGGGATAACGAGAGCCATCAATCTGTTGATCACACGGAACTATCTGTGGTTCCAATGGGTGTTTGAGTCTCCGGGTGGGAAAAGTTCAACCCCCACTTTGCACAACGTACCGGTATGTTTGCCAGAACCGGTCAACAGGCCATTGTGCCAGAATAAAAGCGAAATCTACATCAAACAACAAGGATATTCACCTAGTAGAACTTACAAGTTATAGCTCACTCCCAACCGTTGACGCGCTTCGACGGTTGGTTTCGGGTGCACCAAAGGGTCCGTCACGTCGCACTCGGGGCAGCGCAGAGTCAATCTTTTGCCATTTACTCCATCGCTCCGATGGAACAAAGCCTAGTGAGATGAACCAATCTAGCGGCGAGTAGTGGGGGACATTGTAATTGACAAGAAGCTCTTGTCCTACTTTGAGTGCTTTCCGTCGTCCATGTCGTAAGCTTCTAACGACAAAGGTTCCCGAGTCGTCTTCGTGTGCATCAATAAAGTCCCCATTTTCTAGCTTTTCTTCACCCATGAGCTCCACAAATCCTCCAGCGCTGGCATCGTGATTGACCATATCAGCCATTGGCACCATTCGCAGAGAACCGTGCTTTTCGCTTCCTGCTGTGGCTCGAGATGCGACTTGACACAGAGCCCATTGTATATTCTCAAAAGCACTTACACCTGTTGGATGCTGCAAAAAGTTGCCGTAATCCCTGGCCAATCCCGTTGCGATTTTTTCTGCATATTGAGTCGCCTTGAGAAGTTCGCTGGGCCATCCATTAACATCAAGGCCCAATTCATCTTTGAGTGCTTGGATGCTATCCAGCATATAGGGCCGCAACTCTTTTGAGTAGCCACAGCTCGGCTCGAGAGGTAAACTGGCAATGTAAGGAAGCCATCGACTGTATTTGCCCACTCCTCGTTCATGAGCTAGAAGCAATACGAGAAGTGCAGCGTCGTCCAGTTCGTGGATGCTTGCCTTTCGCTGAACTTCGGCTGAAATACGAGGTAACAGAGTGGCGAGGGCGACGGAACGAGTCATTTGAAAACTTAACGGGACTTTGATGAGGATTTCCTCTTGCATATACGGTGCCTCACTCTCGTTCCTTTTCGAGGCCAACTTTTCCTTGGCAATCCCTGGCAAACATTTCGATTGACATTGATGCCAAATATCTCGAACCATCCCAATCCCTCTCGCTGCACCACTGGGGGCGGGTTGCAAAATTCCCAAATCGGGATGGACAAAGCCTCCCACCTCGCGCACTATGGCCTCCCTCAGGACAGCAAATATTGTAGGATGAGAAGGATTGCTTCTTAGGGTTTCAGGATCCATTGGTAAAATAGCTCTACTGCCAGAGGTGGCAGACAGTTCTTGTCTCGCCAAGGGATCTTTTCGACCATCCAAAGACGTACTTTCGCGAACCTTCGCTCCCAGCGTCAATCTCCATGTAGTGGGTTCTTTGCCGAATTCACCGGTAAAGAATCCTGATCCGATGCCAAAGCCGACAAAAACTCCAACGAGACAAAAATTTAACACCCATAATAGTCCTTGACGTTCTTGCAGAATCCAGTTCTCACGCCGCGTGGAAGGTGGAAGGGCCTCAGCGGGGATTGTGGCAGCCGGAGCTGGTACAAGTACCTCGGTCGTGCTTGTGGTTGCCAAAGAAGGATTATCACTCTCCTTTGGATTCTTTCGGTGTTTGCCCTTTTTCATGAACTTTCCTGATTTGATCAAACTTGATGCATCGATGGTACAATGAAAAGATCAACGTTATTCCAGGTAATGACTTGTCACCTGTGGTACAAGTATCCGGTCTGTGGTGCCCGGGGCATTTAGAGTCAAGCTAGTCAAGCCACATGAAATAAAGGGTAAACGTAAATTTTCTTCTCTTACAATTACGTTCTCTTCTGGTCTTGACGACTGGTGTGTGCATATGATTGATAGGATAACAGTTGAATCGACGAAGACAAAACGAGTACTAGCTAGCAATATCCATCATGGTGGCACCAGCCAAGGACGAGTCGTATATCATTCCTTGCACCACCACATTTAGTACACCGCCCAACATGTTTATTTCCTAGCTATCTCTCGGTGTAACATGAGGTCGCAAGTTCATAGAGATAATTCCAAAAGTAAATCGACTACCGTTTGACAATGGGCAATTATGCAGAAAGCGAAATTGCCTCACTGCAAGCCGCGTCGCGCTCACCTTATGATGCATCAGCATCACTAGCTATCAGCCACGAGGATAGTCTGTTAGGAGGAGCTACAGAAGTGAAGGAGGAGGACAGATCATGACTACGAAAGGTATATGGTGGCTCACGACTGCTAGCTATTCTGAATGAAAGAAGATTGGGTTCTTGAGCGGCATCGCCCAAACAAGGCGAAATGACATCCTAGTCACAGCAGCGACGTTTCGCAAATGAGCCAACAGCCGAGTCCTTGAACCTGGTACCTGGTACTTGTACAGCTCGCATAAACTCAACTAAAGTAAAATAGTCGAAAGTAGTGTCCATCATCACAAGGTGATTTTTGCACAAAAGAAGGACAAGCTGTATCATCTCAACTAAACTTTCGGATAAATAAGAGGCAGCGAGCACCATTGTATCATATTATGCGTGACTTGGCTGTTCTACTCGGAACTTATTACAGCCTCTTTTGTGTTTCCGACGCAAATGTCTTGGTTTCGCTGTAAATGAAGGCCCTTAGGGATTAGGTTGCAATTATTTATTGATTTTTTTTACGCATCCTTGCGATGCATCCGAAGAATCCCGGCGCCGTTATTTCGCCGATGTTCATTAAGTCCTTGATCAACGCATGGAATAAGAGTCAGCGATTCTAACTTTACACCAGAAATGGAGCTGGACGATAGGATCATCACATTATGAGTTCGCCTGTGGTACTCAACTTCCGGTCCTTATCGTGACGGCATATGTTACTACTGGTACAGACAAACCAGCTCGTACGACCAGATCACCATTCGGACAAATCCAGGGAGCGGACATGCGAGAAAAGTTTCGGATACTTACTGTTAACGCCATCATTATAAGCCGAAAGGACTATTCCCCGATTGTCTCACATCTTGAGTGGGACGAACGATCATACCGGTAGTCTACAACGTATAGTGCCCCTTTAAAACACCCGATCTCCACGACAAGTGTGCGCTTTTCATCACTGCCATGGCGTGCCTGTACTCGTTGGAATATCATCTGACTATGACGAGTGACCGGCCGAGCATTGCGGCTAGGGGACTGGAGCCTACCCCCATTGATCCCTGTCGAGTAGTTACGGTTGAAAAAGTTCCGTTGGATAGTTCACCGTTATGGAAGATTGTGGACAAAGGTTTTCTAGCTACCCTGTGCGATATTCTAAGGTCTGAAGGTGACATGATTTCGTCAACAACGCTTGGGATCAACCTTCTTCCTTCGTCGTCACTGACGCTGACGCCGTTAACGGCTGACGAAGTTGAATCAATGATGCGGCAAAAAGTACGAAAATTAGATGAGCTATCCTCGAAGAACCATGAAGGTATTGCTTTGTGGAGTGAAGATGGAATTCGAAAGCTTAGAAACATGGAGGTGATGGTGTCGGACCGAGACAGTGAGCATACAAGTAGTACTAGTTCAGGAACAATGAGCTCAAATGCCTCACAACAGACGACACCTTGTTGTTGTTCACCAGAATCCTCTTGCAGTACCGTTACTGTACAGGCCAGCTCATTTATGAACTCCGTTACCTTCAGTGAGAACCAGCGAGGAGAAACACCAGCTGCAATGTTTCGAAGAATAAATCAATCTCAGCAGTGGTACCAGCAATATCTTGAAATGGTAAAGTTTCGTGAGCTGTACGGACACTGTCTGGTTCCCCTGAGTTGGCCAGCAAACCCATCATTAGCTAATTGGGTAAGCCTTACATATGTGTCATCAAGTCGAAGGACAAACCCACCAGACCTCACGCGCATTCATTATCCTCCCGTGAATTTGTGGATGTCCAGGTAAAGCGACAGCGTTATCAGTACCGCGCAAAGCAAGAGCGTAAACACTCAGCGTTGTCAAAAGAACGACAAGAGTTACTAGAAAAGCTAGGTTTTGTGTGGGATTCGCACGCATCAGGTTGGGAAGAACGTTGGAACGAGCTGCGAGAGTTTAAACAGAAGTATGGCCACTGCCGTGTACCCAAGACTTACGCTGCAAATCGGCAGCTTGCTATTTGGGTGAAAGTAAGTGCTGCCAACATCTCTTGTGGTGAAACATGTCGACAAGTCCATAGTTCTAACAATGATTCCCACCGCTGCTTGCTGTGAACAATACTCAGTGCCAGCGCCGTCAGTTCAAGCTATACAGCGAGGGAAAGGATTCAAACATCACTAAAAAACGCATTGACAAACTTGCTAGCCTAGGGTTTGTGTTCACTCCTCGAAAACCAAAAACCAAGGTAGCAAACCTTGCCTTGAGTTGAAGCAAAATTCATTTCTAAGGAGGCGAACTGTCCGGGCTCCTTATTGGTGTGTATTATTATTCTTCCCCTGGTAGTACCTTCTTGCTTCCGCGTGACATCATAGATGCATTATCATATTAGACAGATGAATACTACAATAAGTATAAGTACTAGTAGGTAGTAGTCTAGTGGTCCTACTTGTCCTGAGCTTTCCATATCAATGTGTGTGTCTGTCTTTAGCTGTCCTTTGTATGGACAACTATCATAATGGTCTGCCAAAGGCGCTGGTCGTAGAAGAAAAGAAGGAAGGCTAACTTCAAAAATCACATGACGGGCAACTGTTACTCTGAATGTTACGACGGGCAGTACTATCTTCAAGTAGTTTTACCTGATGCTGGTATACACAAAGAAGTCCGCCCCCATTAATATTGTCGTCGTCAGTCGGCTAACATCGGAGTGGGGAGCACACTGCCGTGCCGGTACAAGTAGAGTGCCATGGAATTCAAGTGCCCGTCAATGATCATGAATAGAACTACGGACACACTTCTGATATTTCTCGGTAGATAAAATTAGTTGACGGTGAGCGCAATGCATTTTCACTTGTACGGAGCTACCAGTAAAACGTAAAACCGATATACTAGTTAGTAGAGACAGAAAAACATGTGGTAGGTTGTTTCATCATGCTTTTCCCCTGCGAACGAGTTGATTGTTGATTTCCCCGCTTCTGCCTGGAGATAACTGTAAATTCCGGGATTGGGTTGCAAATATTTATAACATTGGTCGCTATTATCCCAAAGGTATCTCGACCTTTTACAAACAAGAGTACATGGTCCACGCTTGGAACTCAGACTGAAACGGGCAACAGAGTGCACTTCGCGGCTGCGTTCGTCGCGCCCACGTTTTGGGCACATAAATGTGGGTTACAGACCCAGCCACTGTGCAAGACCACTTGATGGTTCGGACAAATCGGAGGCATCCGAAACGCAAACGATTGTTCGGCGAGGCCTTATGGCATACAAATTACATGGAACTAGCATATTTGTCGCAATTAACATCATGATGCGCCCCTCTCTTGGTGGCATACATCACGCTTCATAATCGACAAAATTGAAAATCCAAAGGATAGTCGAAAAGTTTTGTTGAACAACACACAACAGCAACACCACCATTCACATCGTTCCTCCTCTAAAGGACGAGTAGTACGAGCCTTTCATCACTGCCATGGCGTGCCCTGACTCGCTCCTGGAGTGTTACCTCCTGGGCGGCCAGAAGAACAAGAACAATCGTATGGTGTTGCCGTCTAGCATCATGATGCTCCTAGAGCCGACCCCGATTGATCCAACTAGAATAGTTACTGTACAGAACGTTCCATTTGATAGTTCACCATTGTGTAAGATTGTGGACGAGACCTCTCAGGCTGTCTTGCATAATAAATTAAAGTCTCACCAACATGATTCGTTCTGGTCAGCGGCTAACACTCGTCCCCCAAACCACCAGCACCTTGTAGTTGCACCGCCACCGAAGTCGATAGTGGTACCAAACTTCTCGTTGGACTTGGTCAATGAAGTTGAATCAATCTACAAACAAGAACAAAAGAAGAATGATTTCTCCAAGATCCCCGAAAGTGGTGGTTTGTGGAGTGAAAATGGAATTCAAGAGCTAAGAATGTTGAATATGGTCGTGCTGATGGACAGTATCAACAATCATGAGTCTCACTCAGTACTTTCGAATCATGATTCAACGAGGCAAAGCTTGTCTCCAGAATCAATCATACTACCTTGTTGTTCACCAGAACCTTCTTGGAGCACCACACTACATTACAGAACCGGTCGTCCTCATCATCTATGAGATCAGTTGCCTCCACCGAGAATGAAGGGGGAATCATCAAACTGCGACTTTTCGAATCAATCAAAGTCACCAATGGCACTTGCAATATCTTGACATGGTCAAGTTTCGCGAGCAGTATGGACATTGTCTTGTTCCTTTGAATTGGCCAACTAATTGGGTAAGTGTCATATGTGTTATAAAGTATCCCAAACAATCGTGATGATTGTAGCCAGGCAGGTATACCGTTTGGCTACTATCCTCTAATCGTGTTGAGTGTTTCCTTGTGGTGCTACTGGGAAATTCTAGGTCAAAGCGATACCACCAATATCGCGCCAAACAAGAAAATAAGCACTCAACCTTAACAGCGGATCGACAAGAACTGCTAGACAGTTTCGGTTTTGTATGGGATTCGCACGCATTAGGATGGGAAGAACGTTGGAACGAGCTGCGAGAGTTTAAGCAGAAGCAAGGTCACTGTCGTGTCCCCAAGAATTATCATCCTGCCAATCGGCAGCTTGCTATTTGGGTGAAAGTAAGTGCAGATAAGCAACCTGTAATGTTGGCTGTGAGTGTTATGTTCTCCACTACTTCGTGTTGCTGTTGACGTCCTTGATGATACATTCATGCTTGGTTACTAACGATCATCATCGTCGTCCCGCCCCCCCCTCGTTCATCCCTCATTGTTGTTCTTGGCTTCTTGAACTTACCTTCGTCGTATATCAGTGCCAGCGCCGTCAGTCAAGTTACACGGCGAGGGAAAGGCTTCAAACATGACGAAAGAACGTATTAATAAGCTTGCTAGCATTGGTTTTGTATTTGCACCTCGGAAGGAAGAACAAGAACAACAGCCAATCATTCTTAAATCCGGTGGTCGTTCATCGCCCCTGCTCTCATGATCATTGTGGTGGGGTTGTACCAAAGAACCTTGTCACTGGCCTAGAGTTGAAGAATGGTATCCACAGCAACCAGCTAGGCTTATTTCTCAGGTATCGAGGAGGACGCACGACCACAGCAGTACATGTAGTCTGAAACAAAGGAAATAGTGTACGACGACTTCTTGTAGCTACGACTTGAAGTCTCGTCGTTACTACCGTTCGTAGTCAGCACCACTACCGGTGGTTCGTTGGCGGGGTGGTGATCTCTCATCAGCGCTTGTCTTTCTTCGTCATGTTGTACTACCAGTAGATATGTTTCATAAAATACAGGTGTATGTAGAGTTTTGTAACCTCCTGGACGACTTGTCCGACTCCTGTATGAGTAACTGAAGAATCCTGCTTGGGTGAGTAAAAATGGTCACAAATGCAAACGAGGGTGTTTATTCCGCTGAGCAACAATGGTGCTCTGGGGTGGACTTCGACCAATTTTTGGGCAAGTAGTCATTGACACACTATCCCTATTTGGATTCTCGATAGCCGTCTATGCCAATGATCGAAAATTCAGTGCTGCATCTCTTGTGACGACATGCGTATTCACCATTTTGGCTTCCGGCAACTTGACGAATCGATGGACCATTATATTTCCAATGATTCCCATTGTAATACTACATATTCTTCGACAAACAATATCGAACAAGATCATTCGCCGCATCACTATTATCCTAAGTTCTTTCTTGATTGTCATGGCAGGAATGTTGTCCATTCTTTTTCCAGCTGTGGAATTGCCGCCACTTCGCAATGCCCCGTACCATGTTGGCATGATCGATGTGTTTTTGCCAATTTCCTTTGAACATTCGACAGCTACTGCTATGGACCATGTGGAGGATATTTGCCCTCGTGGACAAGACCATGTATCTGTCCGATTTTTTTACCCTACCCTAGAAAAACCTGGATCTATTCCATATTTGCGGCATGAAACCAGTGAGATATTCTGTGACGAGACCATGATCGCTGGAGCACCGGACCCACTCAAAAGTTATGGTTGGATGCTCCATACCTGGAAATTGACACAAATCAAGGCTAAGCAGCATGCAGATCCACTACATCTTGATTTGGGTTTACCCATTATTGTCTTTTCCCATGGACTCGGAGGCAATGCCGACCTGTATGCGTACCAAACCATGGCATTGGCAGCTCATGGTTATCTTGTGGTGGTAATCGACCACACGGATGGATCCGCTCCAGTAGCACCCCGCAAGGACGGAACCGCATTGCGACGAAATGACAGTCATGTGGTTGTGCATGAGATGGAGGGTAGGATTGAATTATTTCGTCGTCACCGTCGGGTCATGACAGAATATAGAACCGAAGAGTTCTTGGCTGCACTCCAGGCTACCATTGAATTGAACGATGGCAATATTGAGGAATTGGAACGCTACAATGTTTCTTTTGTTGGTAAGCTCAAAGTGAACGAGGTACACTACATGGGTCATTCGTTTGGGGGGGCAACATCCTTGCACGCCGCTCGGAAACGACCACCGACCTCGATTATTGCTCATGAACCAGCGGCGGAATGGATCCCTGACGGAACCCGAGCTAGCTTGTTTGATCAAAAGCGGTTGGCTGGAACTCACGGAAATTATACCTTTTGGCAAGTAGATGCAAACGATGACCTTGCCGTGTCTTTACATGATATTGAAATGTTAATTCTTTACAGCAGCGAGTGGCACGACAAGAAATGGGGAGGAGTCGACGCTCTGAGTGATATGTTTGAGCGGGGACAATTCGGTCCACCGAATGGGTCCAGCAAAGTGGCCGTCATTGAAGGAGCCCACCACAATGAATTCTCCGATACTTGTCTGCTGACCCCGGTATGGCTAGCGCGAGCCACTGGAATTACTGGGAAACGCAGTCCAATCGAGACAGCCGAGGAAATACATTTACACACCCTTTCGTTTCTCAAAAGTAATCAGTAGATACATAATAAATACATGAGAAAAAGTTGCATGTCCTTCGATGGTGCATTGGAAAGCTGTCGTGGTCCAAGTACGACTGCCACTTTCAAAAGGGCCTCCCAAATGTCAACCCATTTATGTTCCTAACAATAGCATCCAGCTCGACGACACGACAAGAAGAACCATGGCCCCAAGCGCACTGGTGTCTTTAGATGACGGACCTGCAGCTGTACCACCATATATCTTGGGCACCTCATCCATCGGAGCACAGCATGCCTCGATATATCCATTCGTTTGATGGTCTGCCAGCACGCGGGTGCAAGGTTCTTTGGAAGGAATATATCGTGTGGACAAGGCGAGCTCACGACAGGTGAAACGTTTGCTGTGACCTAGTTGGAGACTAGGTCGAGCCACAATATAACCTGCTGGACAAAGGTCGCAAACCCTGGGAATGGGAGCATCTTGACATCCACAAAAGCTAGGAGCATCAAATTCCAATATGTGGTCCGCCAACTGCTTGCATTCACTTTGTGAGAAATAGCTCGAGACAAAGTCGAATGTGTCACAGTCCCAACCATAGTAGACTGGATCCACCAAGGCAGGATTGGGTGGTCGCTCTCCATTCGGACAAAGAGAACACTGTCGTTCCACTCCTGGACAACCACACCAGGCAGCACTCCGTCGCAACAAGGTGTCATCGCACGTGCCAGGCTCAAACAAGTAATCCAGAAAGGCTGGATCACCATTCAAATCAGAACATGACTTGTCTCCTGCGGCTGGACTGAAATTCGGTACAACTTTGGTACCCATGAAGGAACTTCCATCGGGACAAAGTGTACATCGATCTCTGGGAGGCATTTTGCAGCACCCTTCTTGGAATAGTTCCAATTGAATTCCGGTACATTGAGGAGTCCTTGCCATCATTGTACCAGCATCTTTGACCAAGCTTTGACAGTGATCATCGCTTGATGGTGTTTCGCCACTGCCACATGGTTCACAATACATTTGCGCCCCAACCCTTATCAAACCAGTCACAAGAAGCAAATACATTTCATATCCTTGCCAACAACGTCGCATTTTGCTATTGGTTAGTAATCGTTTCGTAAAACTAGAACTTCGACCAGCCTTTTTAGTGAAGCGTCATCGTTGTTGCAAGTCTTTCCGTGTATTCTGGTTTCAGTGTCCATTGCAAGTCGTGCAAAAGTGCTGTCTTGTTGGCTCGACGAATGTGATGAATCCAATTTGGACTAATGCGACCCCATGCAGATGTTTCCTCATGGAATCTTCACAACTAATCCTAGTCACAAGGTGAATAATGCTGGTCCACTGCATGTGAGATGATGGTTAAGGTCACCTATTAGCTTCCAATCCACTTTTTAAAGACACTCGTACTAGGATGGGAGCATGGACATCTGGCCCCCAGATGACACTACTACCATTGTTTCACAAATCAAAAAGCTCAATATGGCAGCCTTGGGCACGACTCTTGACATGTCAGTGCGTGATCATGTACAGGTGTTTCAGTTTATCGAGAAAGTCAGTGAAATTAAAATCTGAATTACCTGTAAGAGTTGGAGGCAGACTTGTCTGGCGACGAGCATGAGTGCCAAAAATTATAACTCGATCGGTGAAACCGTAAATGGATTGGTATACCAGTGTTCAGAGCTGAAAGTTGCACCAAACCAAGATATTTACTCCTGGCGATGTAGAATTTATATCGCTTGAAGCAGGCGATCTGCGGAAATTGGTTGAGGAGGGAGGGAGGGAGTTTTATTAATTCGATTAAGGATTTACCGAAGAATAGCTCGACGTGCTCTTCTTCGTCTTGGTTTCTGTGGATGGGGAGTGTCACTCTCACTATGCGTGTCTTCTGGAATTTCTTCTCGAAAATATTCGTGCAGCATTTTATCAATTTCTTGGTCGCGTCCTTCCCTGTAACCAGCCATGAATTCCTTGAGACACTGTGTGGCGAGTTTCATCATGTCGGATACTACCTTTTGGAGATCATCACGTGAATGAATGTCCGTCTTGTCCTTGGCGAATTGAAGCAAGTCCTGAGCACTTTCCTTGACCACATCCATATTTTGAGTGGCATTGGACCGTATCTTGTCATATTCTGGAAGTTGGACATCATCTCCTGGCGTGACAAGATGAGATGTTGTTTGTGCAGCTTCTCGTGCCTCGCGTTCTCGCAATTTTTCTGCAGAAGGAATCCCTCTAATTCCATCTTCCCAGGTTGCCATGTATTCGGACCATCCGTAGGAAATATCCTTCCAACGAGGTATTCTACGTATTGGTTTGGTGATTTTGACAAAGGATGGATCATCGTGTGGGTGTGGCCACAATACCCGCCACGGCTGTCCTTTGGGATACTGGGGAGCAATCTCTGTATCCAATATCTCGTGCTTCGAGCCATCAGCTGCATCATCGTCATCATCATTCCGTGACGACGCTCGTAGCTTGGCAAGCCGACGTCGTCGCTTTCTGGCTCGACTTGTCGCCGACTCGAGTTCTGGCCATGCTATCGACATCCAACGAGTGGAACCAGTCTCAGATAGACGGGTATCTTCGACAAGCCATTTTGACGTCAATCCTGTCAGCCGGGAAACCAACCTCTGCCTTTGCATGCTATGTTCTTTTGTTGACCATGGATTGGGTTCATTGACAGTTTTTCTTGGGGTCAATTTGGGCGACGACGGTTCACGGGCAGGTTGATCGGGTGATTCGTGCAACGACACCACCGGTTGATACGATTGACTTTCTACTGGTAGTGAATCCACCATGGCTTCGCGACAACTGTTCGTGAGCGTGAAACAGTATTTGCATCTGGCCGAATTTGCTACAACCATAATTGCAATCTTCCCGCGAGCAGCAGACACGAAATCTGAAATGCTCGAGGACGTCACGACGAATCATGGTGTTAAATCCTGAAACAAAATTTTTGAGAACCCCCTTCGTCGGTCCTTAAACAATAGTTAGTAGGAGTTTTTCTCGGTCGAACTTCTTATAATCGCCGTTTTCCGGTGTATTGATGCAGGATTCACACATCCCCAACCGATCAGAACGGTCATGACATCGAACAAAAAATTCTTTCGCCTTGGCACGAAGCATCTATCTTCGTATCGCTTCGTTTGAATTGACCCTTCGGCACCTGCCATTTGTTTTTGTCATCTTCCCATACTCGACTTGGCACCATGATCCACTATCAACAAAGTACAAATGTCATCCATCAAAGATCCAACGGTGCAACCAAGATACCAAGACAACGTCGACAAGGCGAAGGTCTGACAATGACCAATACTTTCAACAACGTAAACAGCGACACGAAGAAAAGTTCCACAGCAGTGCCAGCATACTCGAGTAATCTTTGTTGTGGTGTTGCGTGCAACACAACGCCAACACTTCAACCCCTTCCAAATGCATCACAACTACCGGTCGACGGAGAAGAAGACTACAAAGAATGTCTCGTCTGTTGGGAATGCATCCAAGATACTGATGGTCCCCATGATTGTCTACCTTGTGGTCATGTCTTTCATCGAGCATGCATCAACGATTGGAGATATTGTAATCAATCGTGCCCAACATGCCGTATTGATCTCGAATTTGCGGAAATGCACTGCTGAGCTCATCATTGGCAAGTAGTGGACCGTGAATATTGACTCCACGAAAATGTACATAAGAAAACATCATCAGTGCTCGTTACAATGATCCCGTCGTTTGAGGCAGGCAGGGCGTTCCTCCCTATGGCTTGTTCTCTTATTTTGTGACAAAGTGTGGGTGAGGGTGCGGAATGAACGTCGTGTTGGAAATCATCCATCAACGCATGGTTTGATTGGCGACATTAAACTAATGCATCTATAGCACATGTCCTATACTTTAGGGTTTGATCGAGTGTGAATGACTGTGAAATGCTTGTATCGCTGTCTGGATTGAAAGCAAAATGCCAATACAATCGTTTCATTATCAGTAGACAATAACCTGCTATGAGAACATTTGTGAATGCCATCCCCAGAAAATGGTTTCTTTGGTCGATCAATCGAAAACCTGTGCTCGAATGGCTTGGCAAGGACTGTGTTGCAAGGAGTTATTTATTGACCATTAGCAGGTAATAGCACGTGTGTAGCCTACAAAGGATCTTGGCTGTGCGAAACCAAACGGACCGTAGTCCGTGGTATCTACCATACTAACATACTGAGGTTCGTATACACGGTTAGCTGTGCAGAGTCTCGAATTGGATCCGGCGATTCGAATCGACAGCTGGCACACCCATTCTTCGAAATTTAGAATTTTAGTACTACTTGTACCATGTTGGGATCTGGTGGTCGCGGTGTGTTGGGCAATTGTAGAAGTTGGCGAAACAAGAAAGGACGGTGAGAGTTCTGTTACCACTGCAGGCACAAGTATTTTCTTAGCGTCGTTGCGTGGTGAGAATCGATGACGACAACCACCACAATCGACTTGATTCGCTCGTCACCTTAAATTCCTGGAGCCTTCGGGCTGTTTATAATAGTGGAATCATGAATCATGTGGGGAAAGAAGAGCTTTTCTGCCGGTCTCCACGCACACCTCCTTTGGTTGCAAAATCGTCCTCTTCTTAATACCGGTAAGCAAAGAAGAATGATAATTTTCTTGGCTGCATCATGACATCAGAGACCCCAAAAATGCAATGGGGCTGTTTTAGTGCTGCATTCCCCTGAATCTTACCCCTGCAACCGGGGGTATTCCCAAACCCAAATATTCCCTCTTATTCGCCATGTTCAACATTGTACCACTTGGACAATCCATCTTGAATTTGCTGCTTGCATTTGGCTAGAAATATCCTGCCGACAATATGTTTTGTCCATGCTTCTCACAACCCCCACCTGCCATTTGCAGGACTATTCCCATCTTGTCAAACGTATTCGCAACACCAGTTGAAAGTCAATTCAGGCAAAACCTTTTATTCGCTTTGCTCTACACCCCACTCTTAGAAAGTACAATACCTAATCTTTCAAAAATATGACAACGGTCATCCCTTTAAACACGATACCTGGTCCAACGGTTTTCTTCCCCTCCTACACACACTACCATTTTTTCTGGGAAAAGCTGCAACAACACATCCCATGCCCAAAAGAACCATGTCTCACCCCGTTTCCATCACTCAAGACCTAGAAAGCCTCCATTCCTCGGAGGATGAATATACGGACAAGGATGGTCTTCCTCAACTCCCAATTTCCGCATCAGCCCGAGCCTTCTGTGAAATGACTGCACCGGCAAACAAAGGAGATATCAAGGTCAGGGCCCACTACCGCCGTCGCTTCAAGAAACCCACAGCAAAGAAACCCAAGCAATCCACCCTGC
>SWEM01000643.1:0-16574 GCA_019593585.1 Nitzschia palea | reverse complement strand
AGATGCCAATGGTTGCTGTTGCTGCGGATGCTGCTAAATATGATGATGACTGGGGCTTGGGGGGACGGCGCTTTTGGATACGCAACGGACGAGGATGGCACCGAACCATGACAGACGTCACCTCAAGTCGGAACAAGCCATTCTACCGTATTTTCCAAAAGGAATAATGTGAGTGTGAGACACAATCCTGCCCCTCCTCCTCATCAGCATCACAGCCATGATCCATGCGGGCACCATGGTCGCTACCTGTCACTGCTGTTCCTCTCGCAGGACGATGCTCGTCCAAGGAAGGACAACGCTACTACTCCAAAATGGCCTCGTCCTGTCTGCAACGAAACGGAAAAGGCTTCCATCGTCTTGGCCAATCCCTAGTTTTACAAGGACAATGACGCTCTGGCTCGGTCGGACTTTGCTCGTAACGCCAGGAACCTTGTTTTGGGTGATTGGACAGTAAAGGAAGTATATAGTATCCAATTTGCTCTACAGTGTCATGATGCATCCAAGTGGGGATACTGGAGTTCACTACCTAGTGAGATTCTCGCGCATGGACAACGAACCATGTCGTATTTTTTTCAAGCGCCATTAACCATGGAACGGATCCTTTTGGAGAAAAAGATTATTGATCTCACTACTACAGGCAGCAGAGAATGTACCATTTTTAAAAATCAATGGGTCGACAGGGTACCAAGAATGATGGGTCGTATTTGGCGAACAACTTCGCCACTCGTTTTTCTTTCGAATGCAGCCATGGCAAGTTGGTGATATGGCCAAACTCTTGGAACAAGAAATATTACTGCAGTCCATGAGGAGGCGGTCTACCATTACAACTACCATCCCTATCCATACTCTGGCCAACGCTATTTTTGCTCATCCCAAACTCTCTGCTCTAGCGACCAATGGTCGTCCGGCATCTTTTTTGGTGCAAGACATTGTCCAGCGTCATTTGCTGGACCTCGAGTCGACTACTGTGGCAAGGAATGTCAAGCTGGATGAATGGGCCCCAGAGATGGTCGAGCAAGTCATTCACAAGTACATCAACTCCAATCATGCTCTTGGTGGTCTGTCTCTACCACAACAAAAGAGGGTGGCAGCCAGTGTCTTTTATGCGCTGTCGAAAGCCAAACAAAAGGATGGTACCATACCGCCATTACTAGGACTAACAACCCGAGACGAGATGGTCGTGGCACAGTCCTTGCTTCAATTCAATATCGAGCTTATCACAACAGTAGAGCCAAGGGTCGTGCGCACGGAGACGTTTCCAATTACTATAACTGATGCAATCGCCACTGTCCTGTATCACATGGCAAGAATGCCAACCATCGCTACTACTACTACTCCCTTGATTCCTGGATGTAACAAGGCTGAAAAGGAGCTGGCGGCACAGTATGTGCTTCGACAACAGATTCTGGCATGCAAGGACGCATTTGCTACTACTGAGCAGAACCAGGAGACCAGTATACAAAAGCATGACGGAGGCCCTTGACAAGATTCGTCTCATTGTACTTCAGCAGCCCATTCCCAGTACTGATTCTCTTGATACGATCCGTGTTCCAATTGTGGAATCTGGTACAATCATGGTGATAAACGGAGACGCGGACAGGGCCACATTTGCTGATGTTATAGCGCCGTATACCTTGTTGCAGGAAAGGCCATCATCAAGCCAGGTCTTGTCAGTTGATGTCCTAGAAGAACTCCAGACATGCGGTCTCCTGAAAAGAAATAATGATGATGTTGAGACTCGTGTATTGAGAGGGTTGGTGGCAACGTGGGGAGGCAAGTTGGTCATGGATAATAATACCACATGCACGGAGGAGAAAGCTTGGCAACCAACAATGAAATACCAAACTCTCCAAGGCATTTCCCGACAAGATCAAATTGCTTTTGTCGAATTACACAGAAATTACAATCACGGAAGGAAATCTGGATGAGAATATGATGATTGATATTAACACCTTGACCGAGTCAGATCAAGAGGCATGACAAAGTCTTATTTCCGACCAAACCTGGAAAGGAGTTCAAAAGAAATTCCTCTTTTACAATGGCAGCTTGACAACAACTTTAGCCAAAGGAATTTCGAAACAAATCGGCTACCACTATATATGTTGCCGGCCTACCTGTAATATACTCGGGAGCTGAACCTATTTATATGTTTGTACTTGGTGGTTTGTTTCCATTGTCTAATGTGAATTTCCTTGTCGTTAATGAACAATATAGAATAAATATTCGCATTAGTCACGATTTCTTTATCAGCCGCAAGGATCAACATGGACAACGACCAGAACGTCAACTCGTGATGCTCTCCGCGGGCTCCAATCGGTATGATTCGCCACTCTCTCTCAATCTCTTCTCGTCCTGCAGCATAATGCAGCCCCACACTACTAGGAGCACATCAAACCCATTCTCATTTCTATTCCCCTTTTGGTTTCACGATCATGATGTCCTCTGGCAGACTTGGGCTGCAGTATGTTGCACAGCTTTGTACACTTCACACTTCTTGTATCATATGATGACACACTTTGTTCATTTCCGGGCGCTTGTACTTGCAATAGTTGCCGAGTGAGAAATCGGCAATGCCCTTGAACCAGAGAACTTTTATCAGTGATTTTTCGTTGCGGATGGATAAGTTGAACACCAAAAACCACACGGCATAATCCTGAGAAACCATTCTTCATCGCCGCCTTGCTCCAGCTTCTCCCATTCTCATTTCCATGCCCGTTAGAGCTGCAACATCATTGTGAAATCAAAGGGGAAGACATCCTTGAAACGGGCATACACCAGGGCTTTGTACACTTTTTGAATCACATCATGACACACTTTTTTCATTTACACGTCATCATGTGATTCAAGAAGTATACAAAGCTCTCGAGTATGCGCGTTTTGGTGAAGTCTTTGCCACGCGAATGCAAGATCCTTGACAAGCTTTGGAGCCAGGGGTCGATGAATCATGGTTTCTCAGGATTCACATTGGCTTACCAAGCTTTGCGACATGAGCGAAACTCCCAGAGCCTAACAGAGACTGTATTTATATTGCCAAAATGCTGCTTCTGTAGCCTTTCCCTATTCCTTGAGTATTCGACGGCGCTGACATTATCGATATTGGTCTGGAGGTCTCTGTCGTTGCCAAACAGAGACCATCCAAGTGTGTGTGTCAAGCATGGCGCTGACGAGAAGCAGGAGCACACCAGTTCTTCCCAAGTCCTCCTACTCTACTTCACTGTGGTGAAAAAGTCTGGCTTTTTTTCTTCAATTCTCGCTTTTGACAACGCACCGGTACGAGTCTTGCCAACACCTTTTACCGGTATTTTCAAATGAAATACACACAGTGTGTCGCGAGAGTGCTGCAGTCCGTGTGACTGGTGACTGTGAAATGACCTCACACTTGTCAAGTACATGTACCATACCGTAGTACCTAGTAAGTGCTTGATAGTGAAATCCAAGGGAAAGATATCCTTGGATTGGGTATACTGCAGGGTATTGGTACACTTTTGTAATATCACAGGCTGCCAAGTAGTGAGCCATCCACACATGTCCCTCAACTACTCGAGAACATTCATGTGTGATATTTCGTTGCAGATGGACAACATCACTACCGAAATACCCCACGGCATGAAGCATGGTTTTCCAGGATTATGCCATGGGCTGTAGTGAGGGTGTAGATCCGCAACGAAATATCGCGCAACAACGTTATGGTATGTGAATAATGCAAGATAGGCTGGCGGCGATGCATCCAATGGTTTTTTCCAGGATGAACATTTTGCTGAACCCAGCTTCTCACGACATGAACAACTCTTTCTCCCAGAGCCCAACAGAGACTTGTCTTGTATAGCCAACATTCTGCCCGTAAACTACCGGTAGAGAAATTTCCAAGGACAAGTCCTTGATGGGGGAGAGTTGATGTTTCGTGCGAAATGCAACTTGCGATGGAGCAAGGTGAATGCTCTTGGCTATGGTTTACACGTTATAGAATATAAAGCAAGACAGCAGCTTCACACGACGAACGAACGAACGAACGAACACACACAAACAGTCATGTTGTGACTCACCCTGTGAGCATAGATCTGCCGTTGACCTGGCAGATCCCAACGACTGCCGAGTCTCACGACGTTTTGGTAGTAATATGTTATCGGCGCCCACGACACGATTTCCATTCGAGGCCAATCCACCCACACAGTTCACTATATAAGCCAGAGTGGAGGGCGTGATCACGGACCACTGGTGAGTGTGGTGGCGTTCCAATCTGAAACCATCAGGGATTTGACACGGCAATAATTGGCCTGGTGACTTTGGACAAGACACATTTCTAATCCACTACTACCAGTAGTTGCTTTGAACGAGAGAATCCCGCGAGCCCTGTAGTAACTTGATGCACCATGCTTTCACTACTTGCACAGTACCGGTACTGCTGTCGATAGTAGTCACCGTCCTTTTTACTACCACTGCGGTGACCAACAGATTCCCAACGCTGCTACGTGGTGGCGACGGTGCTTTTGGATCACAGTCAACGGACACGGAGGGTACCGAACCATGACAGACGTCACCACCTGTCCGTACATCATCGCCACAGCCATGATCAATACGGCTACCTTGGTCGTTACCTGTCACGCTAGTCAAAAAACAAAGAACCAGGTACACTTGTGACAGTAAAATAACACAGGAGCACACGCGACGAACGACAATACACAAGACCGGTAGTACTTTACCATGTTCACATGTTCAAGAGTGAACTTGCCCATGATGCAGCCATTGGCCTGCAAATCCAAACGATTGTTACAGTCAAGTCTCGCTCTGAGTCGCCGCTATTCCTTGCCCACTATCGCGTATCACGACGAAAGTTTGCACCGTACCAAGAACAGGTCGTCGCTTTCAAGCATGTTGAAATGCAATCCTTCCACTGCAGCATGCGAATTGGCCCAGGCGTCACAACAACAGTTCCATCGACAATCGGGACAAGTGCGCTTCAAGAGCGATTCGGACACTCACAGTACCAGTCAATACAAGGATAATTCCAGCACATTACCGGCGGAGACTCACCACCCAACGCATATTCCGCGATACAACGGGACAGACAAGGCTATGGATGTCTTTACCAATCCATACTTTTACTTTAACAACGATGTATTCAAGTTTGCAAGCGAATATAGGCAAGCGGTGTTACAAGATTTGACAGTCATGGAGATCTACGAAAAATTTGCTCTACGATGTGATGATGGCTTGAAGAGTGGATCGATATCTTTGGCTAATGCCATTCTCGCTGACATGCATCGAGTCATTGAATTTTATGCTCAAGCACCATTGATCATTGAAGACATTCTTGCGACAAAAGGGATTATTGATCTGACTGGAGGGAGCCCTGATGGTGAATGTGATATTTTCAAAAAGCGCCTGGTCCATGATCTACCAACGATTCAGAACGTTTGGGAAACAAATTCGCCCCTTGCAAGCATCAATTATGATACAACAGAATTGTCGCCGCTGGCCTATGTGCTGGGTCCAAGCGGTAGTGGGAAGACCTTTTTTGCGCTACAACACATTGCGTCAAAATTCTTCAAAGATGACGGTGAATTGGGAGTCACCATATACTTGCAACCTCACAAGGCGAACATCAACTTTGACTGTATGCACTTTGCCATGACCGCACGTGCGCTCATTGATTGGATCCAAAATGAGCTCTCCCATGTGGTGGGTTATTGTGTCAAGGATCCACTCAAAATCCATGTTTGCCTCATTTTTGACAACGCTGGCCATTTGGATACCAAACTACTGTTTGAAAGCGACTTCATGCTGGCAATATTGTGCAAAAAAGCCAAAAGGCTATCTGAGCGTGTGACCGTAGTTGTAGCCGGAACAGGACTAAAGCTGGTATCTTCACTCACGTACCCCGACACATTTGTGTTTCGAATGCAGCCGTGGCAAATAGGTGATGTTGCCAAGCTCTTGAAGCAAGAAGAATTCTTACAGTCCTGTGTGGTAAAAGCAGAGGGATCCACGACTACAACTATCAACTCCATAGCCAACGCCATATTTGCCAACCACAAACTGCATGGTCTTGCAACCAATGGTCGCACGGCATATTTTTTGGTGCAAGCTATTGCGCAGCGTAGTTTGTCGTATACAGAGTCAGAGTCAGACACAAGTGCGGCATGGAATGCAAAGCTCAATGAATGGACACCAGAGATTGTTGACCAAGTCATTCATGACTTTATGGAGTCCCATGCCGTTGGTGGATTTTCTCTGCCACAGCGAAAGCGTGTGGCGGCCAGCATCTTTCGTGTTCTGTGCAATATCAAAAAAGCGGTCGGTGAAATGCAACCATTCATAGGACTATCAAGAGAAGAGCTCGTTGTTGCAAAGTCTCTGCTCCAGTTCAATCTGGACGTTAAGACACTCATGCCAACGATCTTGCCCAATGAATCTTTCCCAGTGACTGTCACTCCTGCAATTGCAACGGTTCTCTATCGTATGGCAGGGATGCCAACTACCTCAGGATGGAAGACGGAGAAGGAGCTGGCGGCGCGGTACGCGTTCCTACAACAGGTTCTTGCATGCATGGAGGCATACGCTTCCCATCCGAATCAGGAGACCAGTCAACAAAAACTTGCCGAGGCCCTCCACAATATCACAATGATTACACTTGAGCAGCCGATTCCTGGTGCTTGTGCTCCTGATACGATCAGTGTTCCGATTGTGGATTCTGGTACAATCATGGTGAATGGAGACACGGACAAGGCCTCATTTGCTGATATTATTGCACCGTATACATTATTGCAGGCAAGGCCATCATCTTGCCAGGTCTTGTCTGTGGATGTCCTAGACGAACTCAAAAAGTGTGGTCTCTTGAAAAGGGCTGACAATGCTGAGACTCGTTTACTGCGGGGGTTGGTGGCAATGTGGGAAGGGAAGTTGGTTATGGATGGTACAACACATATAGATAAAGATGTCACGCAACCAAAGGAAGGCCAAGCTATGCGATGCTCCTTGGCTTTCCCCAACAATCCAATGAATCTCGTGCCGTCACATGACCCAATTCGCCATGCTATCATTAAGGGTTCCAAAATATCCTTTGGTACAATGAAGCTTAAATTGCCATCCTTGAATGGCAATACACCAATCTCTTTGATTTTGTCTACGAATGCGAACAAAATCAAGTTGCTTTTGTCTTATGGTGCAGAAATTACAATCACGGAAGAAAATCTCGATGACAACATGTTGATTGCCATCGACACCTTGTCTGAGTCAGAGCAAAAGGCATGGAAACGTCTCGTTACCTACCAAACCTGGAAAGGGGTTCAAATGAAATTCCTCTTTACGTAATGAATTCACTGTCACTGCAACACTCGTAGTTGAGTGAACGTGATATACCGTGTACCAGGTACCTGATACCAGGTTCAACTACCAACTTGTTATGTCAACCGAATCTTCATCTCTAATCACATCCGAATTGTCATCGTCGTCCGGGATCTCGATTACTGAAATTGTTGAATCACGGAACAATTTCCCACGCTTCTTTTCAACGAGATTATCTCCACCATTATCCTCAACAATGCAATGGAGCATAACCCTCAGTCTACCATGCACATTTTTAAATGCATCTGGAGACAAATAATTGTCCCAGGCATCTTGTACACTCTGTGCGAGGGCATCAGGATGGTATTGCCATTTGTGGTGAACACGAGACACCACGGCTTGTATACTCATCCAGATGCCCAAGTCCAACATGTTGGTCTCAGGTGATCTGGGAACTTGCCATACTACCTTAACATTGAACTCTGTCAACAAGAGTTGAGTGTATTCTGCAGTTGCATCATTGGTGCCGTGCCCCCCCGCATTGTCCATGACGAGGTAGATCGTCTCGTTTCTTGGTAACCAGTTGTATGCCGAACGTAATGACCTCCCAACCTCTGGCATAATCCGCATCATAAACTCAGAATCACAACTAATGTCTTCTTCAACTTCATCTCCCGCATTCTGCTGCACGAACAACTCCAAATCTTTCAGTTCTACTCGAACGCGATCATTTTCCTTCGTCGTTCGCATCCCAAGTTCATTGATTATATCCGTAGGCTCTAAAGCTTTCCACTTCTTCACTCCTCGCTCATATGTATCGAATCCAATCACCAGCCTGTTTGAAATGTATGAATCCAGATCGTACTGGGTCTTCAGATCCTCCAAGAGCTCATCGATCGTCATTCCATCAGTTGCTAAGTGATTGATCCACTCACCAGCGACGATAGCTTGCACAACATCTTGATCAACCGAAAACCGCTTGTTTTTTGAAGCCCTGGAAAGAATCTTTGTCTTTGACACACGATGCAAACACACTCTTCCATCAAAATTGTGAGCTAATTGTGGACATGCCACTACTCCTAAAAACATTACCTTTGCCGGATGCCGCCGCGACCGAATTCGAGGTGCCCGATATGCTGTTACAACTTCTTTTTCAGCCGGTGATGCAGGAAGTATCTTGATTTGTTGCCTCCGATTAGTTGTATAGAACCATTTCTTGTGGAGAAATGCAACAGGGGCTGATGGATCACTAAAAATATTAAACCATTGTCTGGCCCATTCAACTCGTTCCTTCTTGTGCTCCAATGTCAACAACGGCTTCTCTATAGTGCTTACCTCCTTCCCTCCTTCAGCCTGGAACCATCTTGAAAGTTGCTTCCTTGAAATCGATAGTGTTGGCCGTTCTTCTCCCGGTGCACTCGACTTCTGATTAATGACTTCAGCTAATTCTTGCCATGTCGCTGTTGTACCTATCACCTTTTCTGCATATCTAAATAATTCCCTAAGATAGCCGGGATGATCTCTCTCAAGTGTAGCAATATAAGTTGCTCGGCCAGAGTTCGATGGCGACAAACGGTCAGTGCTTTCTTCGCCTGTTAGCGCAGCATTTACCATTCCATACCAAACGGGCAAGCGTGTATGTGCCAACGGGGCCGCATATCCCAAATCGTATGACACCTGTCGACATGCTGCCTTGGCTATTTCTTCACGACGAGCAAAAGGTAAGAATGGATCCCTCCATCCCCACAAGATGGCCGTATGGAGCACCAAATTACGAAATCTCTCGTCTGCCTGTTTACGATTATGGATAGCTATATTCTCTAGAGACATGATGTTATGAAAAGGGGTGGTGAGCAAGGCAGAGCTTTATGACAAAAGATGCATTTTGCAAGAACTCACACAACGGACTTACCTGCATTAGACCTAGAAAGCCGTGGTCGTCTGCTTAGATCCAATGCAAATGCATAGTTAATGTGACCATCAATGCTTTCAGCTACATAATCTATCTGCTCTTCATTCAATGGTGCAGGTGGGTTTGGTTGAACACGTTTAGCAAGCCGTGAGTTGATCACATCACTTGCTGCTTTCTTTATTGCTTGCATCAGGGACCGCGAAGGGACTTTTGGAACGGACACGAGCTTCCCAGTACCAACAGCTGACTCCTGCTCAAAGGGATTCTTGTACAAGGGCTTGCCAACACAATAAAAGTAGCTTCGTCTTGAATGCCATGTGCGGATACATGTGACTTCTATCTTGGCCTGTAACGAAAACGATTTAGCCATCACGTCCCACTGACCACCATCGCAATGCACATCTGTGACGACGGACGACACTTTAGAACGCACCAAACCACACTTTGTCAACAAGGGAAGCAAGTACTTCCATTCAATGCCTGTTCCAACACAAATATCATCCTCACGCCCATCAACTGGAAGTATTCTGAACCAAAGGCCGCGAATCGACTGCTCCATGATGGAACGTACCAAATTGAAGTATTCTTCCGTTCCTGGACCGAGTCGCTGGCTGCCCGCCGACTGCACAGCAAGTACCCGCTGTTGTTTCCTGTCCTCGAACAATACCAGTGGTGAGGGTCGTTTACCCCCACGAGTTGTTTCCATTGTCAACTTGGTTTGTTTGTAGCAAGTGGTATGTTTGCTGCGGTTCATGAAAATTCCGCGAAGGGCTTTATGACGTAATACGTCTTTACCTTGTATGACCTTAAAAAAATCTATTGGTTCATACTAGTACGAAAGTTCCTAGTTTCTATATCGGCAGCAAGGATCAACATGGACTGCTACAAGTACATCAACTTGTGAAGTGTTCCGGGCTCCATTTGGTACAGTTCATCCCTCTCACGTAATGATCAGAGACGCCTGAGTCGAATATCATGGCAATGGTACTTCGAAGTACAGAACATGAAAACAACATCTCCATCTGCTTCAAATACACTGTAAAGCTTGCCACAAGCCCTTTCGAGAAAAATTAGGCGACACTTTGGAACCCATAGTCTGTTTCTCTCTATGCAACTCTTTGTCCTCGTTCCCAAAAGAGAACTATAATTGTCTTAACAAAACTGTCACATATGCAAAACGGAACGACCCTGAGTCAAAACATCGGGTCGATCTTTGAGGAACCAAAACAAGAAATCAGGATTCATTTTGGCCATGGCAATGGGCCAGGCCGACAAGGGAATATCATAATTCCCCCAGCATCGACGTCCACTCGCATTGGCCCCTAAATAGAATCCCAATTTATTATTCACCAAATGATTTTCATAGTTCCAATCCAAAACCTCCAATTCAAAAATGGTATGATTGCTATGTTGCAACACTGACACTAAATGTAACGCGGCACGGCGATCGACCAACAAATTGCCCGTCAAATGGAGACGTTGCAAGGAGGTATTGGTCACCAACATGGAAGCAAAGGCCTTGACACTGGAAATGGATAATTCATTAAAGGAGAGTGATAGCTCTTCAATCCATGGAATTTTTGGATCCATGGCATTGGTTCCCGACAAGGCCAAGGCCAACGACCTGGCACCTTCATCACCAATCGCATTATGGCACAACAACAACTTTCGCAAGGCCGTATCCTTGACTATCCTAGCTAGACTTTGAGCCCCCAACGGTCCGATTTGATTGGCCCGAAGATTCAATCGATCCATGTTGGAATGGGTCAATGCTGGAGCCAAGACATGTATCCCCTGGTGATCAATATTGTTACAATACAAATCCAAATCGATCAAGGAAGGACAATGGATGATTCCCCGGGCCAATCCTTGAATCCCCACATTGCCAATACCATTCATTTGTAAAAGTAATCGTTGAAACTTGGCCTGACCTTGCGCCATGGCCTGCCCTAAAAGTTGGGCCCCTTCATCGGCAATGTCACATTCCGACAAGTCGACCACTGGAATCCGATAGAGTTGTCCTGGATGGATCAATCCGGCCAGTCCTTGGGGCCCAATGGGATTCCCACTCAATCGTAACGATTGCAAAGAGGAGGATGTCAATTGAGCCAAACAGTTGCGACCCAAATAGGATATTAATTGGTCATTTAATCCATTCCAGGACAAATCCAAATGACACAAGGATTCTTGTTGGGTCGGTAAGAATTTCATCAATAATCGAACACATTTGGGATCCCGATATAATTGATTCCGAGTCAAGGTCAAATGAGTGAGACGATTCCCATGATGGGCAGACGATGGGAGTGTCAGGGACTGAAATAATTCTCGGACCAAACCAACATCTAATCTGCGTCCCGACAAGTGAAATGTTTCGATGGACGGACAATGGGGGTGATGGAAATGAAGCAGGGATCCTTTGGTCTTTCGACGAGGAAGAATTCGATGAAACCATCGCCGCTTGGTATTATTGATAATGTTGGTAGCAGCTGTTGTGACAGGACACGAACAGGTACATGGTAGTTCTTGTTCCACTGGATCATTCTTTGACGACGAATACGAGAAAGAGGTGACCTCGTCTGCCTCGGTCTTCATGATGTGTTGAATCTCTCGCAAACTCGTGTGTTTGTGTGTGTCTCAATGAATGGCAATAAAATAATGTGTTTGATTGCAGATGGTGACTATCGTCCATTGAAGCACTAGCTGGACGTGATACTAATCTCGATACTACCGAGCATGTGTGTCAATGATTGACTGTGATGAGAAGTAGAAAAAACACCCTTCATCGATGGACACAAATGATGTCACTCCCGTTCTCGCTACGTCCCACGGAGAAGGACCAATCACAGGAATTGCCCCAGTGTCGCAGTCCATGACGCACTGACGGCGGAGGAAAGTTCGTGGGTTCCGCAAATAGGTAGTAAACGTTTCGCCTAAGTATGATAGGTAGAGAGGTAGGGATACAAAGGGAAAAGTCATCAGCATGCCAAAAATCGGGGAAAACAAGATTCCATGTAAAGGAGCACAATTTCCTACAACACCATTTGCGTTCAGCATAGTCAAAACCAATTCACCATGAAGACGTTTGTTATCGTTGCTGCTCTTGCCTATTTCGCATCTTTTCTGAGTGGATCTGTAGAGGCTGTTGATCCTGACCAACACCAGCAGTGTCAATTTTGGGCCGAGAGTGGAGAATGTGACACTGTAAGTACGAGAATTCCATGGAAGATGACGTGAATACAAAATGGAAAAATTGTCACGGGTCGTATCGCTACGCTCTGCTACTGGATCGTTGTGTAACTCATCGTTTGTTCTTGTTGTTGACAAAATCTCTCTTATTTTTTTGTGGCTTGGTAGAACTCGGGATACATGTTGGTGCAGTGTGCCACCTCCTGTAACAAGTTGCAACAACAATACGCCAGCGACGGCGGACAATTGGCATCTATTACCTCCTTTTTCAATTTGAGTGCCAATGACATTCAGGGCAATCTAGTTGACTTTTCCAAGTTTCAGGGTCAAGTGACCATTATTGTCAATGTGGCTTCGTATTGTGGCTATACCGATGAACACTACAAGCAATTGGTCGACCTTTGGACCCAACTCAAGGATACTGGCAAGGTCAACATTTTGGCCTTTCCTTGCAATCAATTTGGTGCGCAAGAGCCAGAAAATAATAACCAAATTTTCCAATTTTCCTTGACCAAGGGAGTCGACTTTCAAATGATGTCCAAGGTCAATGTCAATGGTCCCAATGCCAGTCTCGTCTACAAGTATTTGAAACAAGTTGCGGGTCCTGAAACTATTGGTTGGAACTTTGCCACGGTACGTAAACGTTCGATTGTTGAATGAATTCCATGTAGCTTCCTGTGATGACGTTTTTTTCCAAACTCACCCTCTTTTATTCCACTTTTTTAAAAAGTACTACGTTGTTTCACCCACTGGAACCATTGAAGCGTATTCGGGTGTGGAACCCTTGCAATTGAAAGACGTGGTGCTTGGAAAGCTTGAAACCGATGAATTGTAGATCACCATGGTTGCGCAACTGCCTGGCTGAGAGAGAATCAAGGGACCAGTATTAGGTTACAGTGAGGAATATTTTTTTATACACCACTGGTAGACGTCATTGGCGAGTTGTTTGTGCCATCTGTATTTTTTACAAGTAGCCTTCTCTCTTGCTCTGACATGATAACACACATTGACAATGGTAGGAACGAGTAGTTGGTGAGTTCATCCTGAAACATTTAGCACAATCAACTGTCCACTGAATAGACTCCTTGTTCCCGTGATATTTGTAGAGTTACCGACAATAGGGACTATAGTACTCCCGATAACTGCCAGTAGTACCGATACTGTAGTATTGAAAACTCTCCTGTCTGTCCTGTGCTGCTCTTTTCCTGTGTACGGTCATGTAACATGCTTTTGGTGTGCACGACCAACTATAACGATTGTGCATTTGTAGTGAAAAGGGCATTCGCATGTCCGTTTTTTACTAGGTAAGGTAGGTAGTAGGTTAGTATGAAGTATGATGGAGTTCACTGGTTGACTCGTGCATTGGGTCGAATAACTCGTGTCCCCCCAAAAATTCTGGGCACTTTTTCCATGGGATTCGCGCCACGATTTGTTTCCTTGCCACGACCTTTTTCGTTTCGTCTATTTTAGTTTTTCTTGCATGAAGGAAGGCATGAATGTTGACAAAATGAATCCTTATGACACGCTCTCTATAGTACTGTTGGATATAAAATACACATCTCATCTCCAATGAACCCACTACACAAGATGGATAATCATCGCATCGAACCATCGACAAAAAACTTTGGAAAGATACTACCACCAACACTGGTGGAAGATGTGTTAGTAGAAGATCACCCGTTTCCCAAGAGGATGGTTGTATTTGGGAGGACGAGACAGTCCAACGACCATGGTCAACCTCGTTACCAGAACATTCACCGCTTCACACCGCCATGAATGGACTTGGTCGAAGGAAAATTCGACCCAGGATGGATAAAAATCATCCGAATGAGGATACGCATGACGGTGATCATCATCATTCTATGAAATTGGATACATTTTTTCGAAGGTGTTCACAAACTGACGACAATAATGACCACCAAAATTTTGATTCGGGAGAACTGGTGGTAATCAATGGATCATCTTCACAAAGTCTACCACCACCCATCAGCAGCACGACTCGATCCTCCCTATCTCATCCTCATCATCGATTCCATTGTCCCGAATTATGGACCCGCACAAGCCTTGCCCATCCATCCTACTTTCATCATCATAGTTCCAAGGTCATGCATCCTACCGCCGATCATCATCTTCGTGTGCGTCGGGTTGTACGGAAAACCTATCTCGACGTAAATGGAGAAGAATCGTCAATCGCAGTGAATGGGCAGATTCAAGACAAATGTGCTCGACATACCATAGTGTTTTGAAATTCAAACAAGTACTAACGGTAGTAGTATGGGTGTGACAATTTTGATCTAGAATGTAATATATACAACTCGTGCTGTCAATCAATCGATCACGAATAAACTGTCACTACTGTTGTATTGTATTGTTCACGGATGCTCTATATCTCATCGTTCCTGTCGAATGAAGTGGATTCGTCGTTATCGTCGTCGTCGGAGTTGTGATTTGCTTCAAGGTCACTGAGCTTCAATAGGCGGACCCCTCCTGCGAAGAGTTGAACGACACTACGATCTTCGTCCGTCGAAGTTCCATCCGATTCGGCACCCAATAAAGATTGGAGGCCGGGGTAGGTTGGTGATGCCACTTTGGACGTCTCATTGCTGTCATCATTGGAAGGAACATCTTGCAACGGCTCTACTGGTACTTTTAAGCCTCGTTCGGCAGGAGAGGCGACCTTGTTGGGACTTTTTCGTCGGCCGGCTGCGAGTTGCACAGGGTTCACGTACTGCGCCAAATTTTGGGAATCTTCTTCAGTGTCGTCTCCATCGTTGAAAGACCCTCCTTCCGATGATTGCAATGATAATCGGTCAGGAAGATCGGTCTGGTCTAATCGGAATGGGTCCCACTTTGTAATTTTCAATGGCTCATCAGGCGAGGCACTCAAGGGAGACGATATGTCCTTGAGAGCATGGGGCGACGACGATGCTGTGTTCTGGAGGGCACGAGGCGACGACAACTCGGATCGGTCTTCTTCCTCGTCACGTAGACTCTGGTTGTCAGCGAGAATCGTGTAGCCAGGACCTCCAAATCCTACAGGACTGGAGAGCGTTGGTTGCAAGGTGAATGGGTCCTTACTGGTGGCCGCTTCAGTGAGAACATCGTCCACCGACTCTCTACGACGCCGACGCACGGCTGCCAAAAACATCAAAAGGACAATAGCAGCACTAGCAATAATGATGCCAACTGTGGCTGCTCCCCCTAGTGATGAATCGGGTGCCTGGGCTTGTTCTTCCTTCTCGTCGTTAGGTTTCTCCGCGGAATCGGAACCAGTTCCACACCAAACCTTGGATGATTCGTAGCGAAGCCCTCCGACCCCACCTACCGTCATTGCAATGTGCGTCATGGTGGAAGGATCTTCCACAACGTCAAGGGCGCTGCATATAATATTTACATTTTCTTCTTGTGTTGTGCCAACGGTTTCAAGCGTTAGTCGTCCATTTATCCGAAAGCACGAAGTACTGCACCGATCTTTTTCTGTGTCGACCGGCAACGACGATACACCCCAAACACCTTGCTCCAAACGTCGCCCACTTGCACCTAATCCCTCGCACGTCAACAAAGATTTGGCTATAGCCTCAGTCATGGCCAATTCAACTTGAGGCAAGACAGACTCCAGAGGAATGGATGGGTTATCCAACCAAAGTTGGTATGTGAAATTCAACGGCAGCGAAACGATATCATCAAGGGCATCCAATGTTTCAACATCTCCTTCTACATCACAGATGAAACTGGCAGGGTCTCGGGGATCAGGGATGTATGGAGACTGTGTAGGGTACGAAACAGGGGCGTTTGTATCACCAGAAAGAAAGGGTGCCAGAGTAGGACCGTGACTGGCCGGTGTTGGAACCATGGGCACGGTTGGTCTACTTGTACCAGCAGAAACAAACGGCGCCAAAGTTGGACCGTGACTCACTGGTGTTGGTACATTCTCCATCCCAGTCGGTCTACTTGTACCAGCAGAAACAAACGGCGCGTGGGTTGGACCTTGAGCCGCTGGTGTTGGAACCATGGGCATGGTTGGTCTAGTTGTAGCAGCAGAAACAAATGGCGCGGGACTTGGTCGAAACCTCGGGAATTTCACTCGCCTTACTGCCATGTTGACTGGAACTCAGCGCGTCCCGAGTCCCGCGGCGATGGTTTGAGCCATGTTGGCTTGAGGCGAGTCGATCTCGAGAACGGCGCCGCCGAT
>SWEM01000642.1:0-16586 GCA_019593585.1 Nitzschia palea | reverse complement strand
GTCTGTCAACTCCGAAAGAGGTTTGTCAATACCTGTTGTCGCGTTCTTTTCTTCTCCTCGAAGTACCACCAATCCGAAGCTGGTGCAAAGGAGACAATCTGGACGCAGATTTCCGGTGGTCGTACCAGTGGTATCCCTTGCAGTCCGATTGTTGATGATATGAAACCCCTTTGCAGAACAATTTTTTTCAGTGATGTGAAGAAATAAATCATAATATGACTGCCAGTTGTTTACTGATGCCGTTGGATCCGGTTGACTGCTGCATTTATCAGTAATCATGTTTATGTACATCCTCACTTTATCACATTCGATACGCGGAGCATCCGCATCGAACAGTAATCGCGCTAACACAGGATCTTGAATTTCCATTTGAAAAGGCAAAGGCTTGAGCAACAAACCTCGCAATTCGTTTACTTCTGGAAAGTGTGTGAGATTCGCCATAGCGTCGGACGAAATTTGACAGAGCTCACCCAATTCGACACTACGACGTTGTTTCTTGCTTGGGTGCCAGTCAGCAGGGACGACCACCAATACGTGAATTCTCCCAGCGGTAGAGACATGTACTTGGGGGTAATGGGATAATGGAAATGCTTCGGCCATTCCAGTTGTGGATCCATCGAAATCGCTCAACACCTTTGCCGACAAGTCATCAATCACGGTACCCTTGAAGTTAAATTGTGTTGTCGAAGTCTGCTCCAGACCATCCACGCCGTAAAGCTCCAGCTCCTTTGACGGGAACTCATACCTGTTCTTCTCCACGATCTTGTCTTTGAGAGCGTCAACGAGCTCAGCAGCTTCAATCTTCACAGAGAAAGGTCTTCCCTCGCCAAGCACAACACACACCACTGTCAGCATTTTTCGGAAATGGCCGCTGGTGAGGATTCAGTTTGACCATTGATAAACCTGTACCTGGGACCTATTTATGTTGCAGGGGTTCAATAAAATGGTTGGCTTTGGCTTTGAAGTCCCTCAAGGACGCGTTCCGTTGGAGCGGACTCCGGACAAATTTGCTATTTGCTTCGTATCTTCTTGGCTTGGGGTTTTCTTCGTATAGATGATTACTTGTGACATGCGATCCACTCGCTGCGACAGCCCGTGTGCGAGAAGATTCACTCCGAATCTCCGTACGGAGGGGTAGTACCGTCATTCATGGGTAGTCACGCACTTGTACCTTGCTTCTTCAAGCAACTCCAACTCAAAACAGTCAGGTCAACAATCCCAATCTGCTACGTTAGTACCAGGTAGCACCACATCTTTCGTTTCAATCCGAACAATTTTCCATCCGCTTGTTCGGTAGGAATAGGGAGTACCTTGCTAGAATCGATGGGTTCGGCAACGATTGCATTCTTTCGGTGCCTCAAGATGCGCGATCCAATTTCTTCTTGGATCTTTCTTTCCAAAATGTCATCATTCTTGTCCCCACGATTCGCCTCATCATCGTTGTCAACAAGAACTGGAGCCGCGACTATCAACAACGGTGATCCATCCTGATCGATACTGCCGATGACGTAATCTTTAGTGTCAAGTGTCAACAACAGTGATCGATTGGTACAGCACGTTCAAGCTCGATACAACCGATACAACCGATACAACCGATATGACAGGGATCCAGAAATCATGCCTGCTCGAGTACGGGGTCACAGCATGGGCATCACTGCTAGCAAACTACCTGAAGTCTATGAATGGAATGTTACAACAACCACCTATTGGATTGTTCTACATTACGGGTCCTTGATTGCTTTTACCGATGCACCATGCCGGTGATTTCTAAACAAAATTCTCTCCTAGACCAAGAAAACAGAGGGGGCGACTACGTGGACACAAAATTCGTGCAAAAACGAGACGACGTCTAGCTGGCTCAGTCTACCGTCGTCAAAGGTGTATACTTCCATTTTGTAGCCTGCTCGACGCCCTGCTGTTGTTTAATTGGTGTTCTGGAGGCAATGGGAGCTAGACAAACTGATCAACCAACCACAAGAAGGACATCCACGCAATGAATGTCACTCGGAAATGCTCTGGAATGATACTGAAAGTGATACATTGAACAGGTCCCAATAGAGCAAAATACTTGGTCAACAGGCCGTGCTTGCGAATGTCGTCCACATAACGTTCAAGGGCTTCTCCAAAGCTGTGCTGGTATATCAATGCTTTGGCAATGTTTGCAATTGGGAGTGTAAAACTTTTGTCCTGACCGTTACAATGTCTGTGCCTGACCCAAAGAAGGCTGGGTACAGATGGTTGTAGATATATTCTTGGGCTATTCCTTGGTAGATCGAACCATAGATTATGAATGCCAAATTCCGGCGCAAGTCAATTCGAGCTGGTGGTGGTGATGCAATGGCGAGAGCGACATTTCCAGTGGACTCGACGACATTTTTTTGTCACTGCTACTACTGTCTTCACTTGTTTGACGTTTCTGTGCAACATGGGCTGCAGCCGACGCCTTGAATCCACATGGTAACGCTGCAGCCAAGTAAGGAGAATTCCTCCAAAAGGCATCCGCGGCTCCAAGAGTGGAAGTTACTCCCGGTAGATAATTCAAATGTAATGCACTTTTTGTGAATTTCCAACGACCGAGGCTCCAAGGATGGGGGAAAGGCCAAGGCAATCAGGCCCGAGTGATGATGACCCATGAGGCATACCAAAAGTCCCAAATTGATCATTGGGCTTGACTGTGACGCCAAAGCTTCATTGCATTGGTTTTAGTACTTCAAGTGCTGCGGCAAATTCCAAGACAATGTTATCAAAAGAAGTACCGTCGTCCGGTCGAATCTTTGCACGATGAGCGGGAAAATGATAAACTCGGCAGGTTCCGTATAATTCTACTGACCTGGTAAGTTCTTTTGTCCTACAGACCTAACCGTAAATGACTACAATCAGACAGTCACCCCATGGATTTTACTGTTACATTGCTTGCATTTGCACAATCTGTTAGACATACATGAGGGATTTGGAAACCGCAGGGAACTCCTTTTGCCAAGCATTTGTTGAATCGAACCCTGCCTCCTCCCGCCCTTGGAAGTCTTTAATTATCAACATACGGAGGAGGGGTGAAATAGAAATTTTTGAACGAAAACACTTTGGGAGTCGCTGCGTCGATGGTTGCCGTGACATATCCGATATTGACACTGCCGGGAACCTGCAAGTCCACAAAGTTTGGAACATAACCATAACCAGGAAGAGGCATGGCTGTCTGAGGACTGTCATTGCACAATTTAAATACATGACTATCACCATGAACCAAGGCGACTTGACCTTTGAAAGTTGTCACTTGTTCCATCAAAGTGGCATAGAAATTGACAAGGCCAGTCGGGATGTAAGGAATTGGGGCAGAGCAATTTGGGGAATTCTGTCCTTTCCACAGATCAGCCTGAATCATGATCATAACACCTTTCGATTTGGCGCGTTTGGCTTCGGCGAACGAGTCTTTGAGGAATTGATTCGCGGCAGCATCACGCTCGGTCCATTCCGCAGTCGATCTTATGCAGCCAGGATCAAAAACCTGAAGACTGCTTGCACAAGCCAATCCCTGAGGCAAACCATCATATAAGCCGTTGTTGCTGCCTACAACAGTGACACCCACAAACGTGATACCATTCTTCTTCCACCTCTGAAAATCTGGGTACTGGAAACCTCCATTGGTGGTTTGAATCTGGCCGACACCGTAAATGCTTCTACCACCCTGATCAAAGTATCGGGTCTGCACATACTTGTGCGCCACAAAGGGATCATGCGGTTCACCAGTCTTGGTTTTGTGGCAATCCGTCCACTCGTTGTCACCCAACACGAGAAGCGAGGGAGCAAGGAATGAATCTACGAAACCTTCGAATCGATCATAGTAAAACTGAGTGCAAGGAGTGGCTCCACTGTTCATATCGCCTGCAAACCAAACAAAGGAGGGAGGGGCAGTAGTGTTGCAAATGTTACCGGTTTCCCCGTTGATGCAAGCGCGGAGTCGTTTGTAGTAGGTTCCTGGATTATCGACACTATTTTCTCCATAGTTAGTGCCAACAGTCTGATTGAATACGCCTGTAGTTCGTCCTGAATAAGGCTTGGGATTCATTGGAGCAGTTTTATGGGCGGCATCAGCGAACGTTTCAATTGGCTAAAAAGCAAAAATTGGTTGTATCCATCAAAAATTTGAAACTCACCATGTCAGCCCATAGCGCTACCGTAAAATTGGCGCTCTTTGGTGGTTCACCTTTGAGTGCTCTCCCTTCATTTTCTTCGTCGGCGGCACCCCTAACGGCACCCCTAACAGCACCCCAACAGGTGGTGAATTGAAGCCCGATGATAGCCAACGCAAAATGTTTCATCTTGTTGACTGTTGGTCAAAAAATTGTGAGACCAAAAACGAGTTTGTTCGACCGCGATCTTTGTGTATCCGTTAAAGATTCTCAAGCTTCCATGCTCTTGGAACTGGCAAAAGAAAGATTCATATAGCATATGAATGCCTTCTTGATATTCATATCTAACTGACAGACTCTCGCTGAAACGGAAGGATCTTGATCCAACTTCACAGTTAGTTGTGCATCTTCTCGAATCTTGAAACATTTTGTGGGAGGGCAGAGGTCAAGGAACTGACAGTGAGTGAAAGTATGCATCGCGAGCAGAATAACAGTCAAATGGTCGGAGTACCATGCACCCTGAACAATGAACCAATGAACAATGAACAATGAACCAATCATGTACTACTATAAGTATGTACAAACAGGGTACAGGCCTGGTATCGCGCCGAACAAAGGAATGCCACCAAAAATCCGTTTTGACAGTTAAATTTCAAGATGGAATGTGTTCTACTAGCGGTAGTACATATTGTTACTACTTGAAAGGTACCGTTATGAAACTGATGGCGGGAAGATCAACGGAAGCGCGCGAGTTCTTCTAGATTCGCAGGGACTCTAAAAATTGACGGATGATTTTCCACTCACACTTGAAACTCAGCATCGCTGAAACCACGATATATTACCGGTCCGTGTTGCGGTCCTCACTGCTTACTTTGTGTAGTAGCTCGACCCGCGTGTCGGTACTTGTATTCATCGACACAACACGGACGGAGGATCCTAGACACCTGTCCAACCACTCCCTTGCCAGTTTGCGATTCTCAGCATTTCCGTCGATGAAGTTCCATTGATCGGCCACAAGCATCACACTTTTTCCAACCATTGCCTCGACGCGATGCGGTGCTTGCACTAACGACGGAAAGGGCAACTTCGAGAATGTTTTGATATCGAAAATCGTATCACAATTGAAGTCACTGATCCTTCTCATCAAATTAGTTGCCTGGTTGCATGGGTGGGCATAATCTGGACATCTCCATGAGGAGCTCTATTGGATGGAGGTCTTGTTAAAATCAAAGTCCGACGCCTTTCCGTTTCGGTAAGGGTTCGTTGTTGCTCGAGATCGCACTTCCTTTGGTCGTCAATGAATTTCGCAAGGTTCTCACGGATTTTATCAAACCCGTCCTCCGGATAGAAAATCGACATCAACGTCGATTTGCATTGAACTAGCTGCTGAAAAGTGTTTTTCAAGGCATCGCGCTTTTGGAGCAATACGTGCTGGAGGCATTCGCGGGCATCCCTCATGTTTTGCTCACTGTCAATTTCTGCCCTTTCCCTCGTGATGTTCGACACCTTTGTATCGTCCTCTCGTCCTCGATGGGAACGTCGAGAGGCTGTAGACAACGTCGTTGAACATTCCTTGGTGCTGGTACCGTCGCACTTGTTGCAGGTACCTCCGCTCGGCCGTCTGGTTGCTGCTCTCCAAAGCGCAACTTCTTTCTACGATCAAGAGTTCGATCATCGTCGTCGTTATCGAAATCATCTGATGTTTCCTGCGGTGCGCGTTCGCTTCATTGTCTGTAACGCAAACATGTCGTTGTGAGCCATCGACAATTTCCGGAGTACTTGTACGGTCAGTCGCGTTGCAATACCTGGTAAAGGGGATACCGGTAAGGGACGGTAGGGGTTGCTTTTTTGTTACCGGAAGTATGAGTTTATGGATACCAGGTACACATGATGAGAGTGAGGTACCGCTGTTTTCTTCCGTCGGCGAGCCATTCTCTTCCACACACAAAAATTTCAGATTGCGCGCAACGCCACATTCCGCACAAGCCATCCCTGACCTTGCTTCTTGCCCTCTAGTCCACCATGGGATCAAATTTCACAGTCACATTGTTTCGACAAGGAAGCATTATTCTACTGGATAAAGCGTGCCAATCGTCAAGCTTCCCCTTATGGAAAGACTGAGGGTTGGCGACTGTGATTCTTTCCTATCATCAAGGCAACAAGGCAGCTTTGTAGATAGTCATAGGGAGACTCTGATCATGCCACAGATCATGTCAACATGGGACGAGTGAAGTGATATACCTTTGAAGAAGACCGGCCTCACATTGAGGCCCTACAAAATCATGGCGTCTGTTGGAGGTGATGCCAGGTCTTTTCAAATGTCATTCCCATGCAAAAAGTAGTAGTGATGAGGTCAAGACAAGAACTGAAGGTTCCTTTTTTCGAATCTTTTGCATGATTACTTTCTTCGCGTTTGTGGGGTCCACCACCTTTTTCAATAGCAATAGGCGCTCTACATCTATTTTACTCAAATATGAGATAGAGCACTTTCAAGGCAACTGCGTGCCTGCCTGTCTTGGAGGAACTTCGGGACAACTTCCTATACTCGCTTGAATGTTACATTCTCGTCGGCTGCCACATTCTTCGTATCTCAGACATGAACAATGCAACGATTTTAATGGATCATGACGGTACTAATGTGATGTGATCGGCTGCTTTCTTGGAGACACTTCCGGTAGCAACGTGCCGATACTTAGCGAAACGGAAAGGAATGCCAGATGTTATGCCTGAGCAACAGTCTTTGACAAAGCAGATATGCAAGACTTTGAATTGTTCCACAAGATTCTAACACACTGCATGAGACCACAGCTCGATATTTGATAGCCCCAAGAAAAACACTCTGCTTGTGGAGAAAATACTGGAATACACCATAGAGCTTAGGAAATTTCTTGTCTAATGATTTAAGCGACTTGTTTGATGACTCCTTGCATTTTCTTGACTTGTTTCCTTCTTATGGCTCGGGGTCGTGATGACAACGGAGTTTAGCTTCCTAAATTGGAAAAAACCGTAATGATGTGATAATCATCCACCTTTCACCTGGATGCTTGCGAGGATATTATTACCGGTATTCAGAATGCATAACATGTGTCTTGGAGTCTTTATACGACTTCCTTGAGGCTTGATGTTCGCTGTTCATATGTTCTGGGTCGGAGATCATCGTAGCTATCAAGGCCATGTAAATCAGGATCATCACGGTAACCTAACGAGGGAGTCGAGGAAGTGTCCATGAAGAGGGAATCTCGCACGACACTGGAATGTGTCAGTGGGGCAATTTCATAGCGCTCTTGTACATCAGAGACACCCGATTCATACATGGGACTTTGATTCCCCATTTCGGCCTTGTTGATTCCATATGCCAGCTTATGCAGATACGTTCCATGCCATCCACCAGGGGGGGATTTCCGTAGGTCAATATCTTCCACATCGAATTGTTGCAAATAGGCAAAGATGGACATCTTTTGGGCCTCGGCTCGTTTTCGCGCTTGTCGACGACTGAAGTAAAACCAGAACACAACCACAACAATCAAAATAAGCGCGATGATTCCAAAGGACATGGTTTTAACATTTGTACTGGCCGAGGTCACTCCGTTGGGATACCATTCTTCTGGAACAGAGGTATCGGGGGGGCAGCATGTCGCTTGGTAGGCCAACGAGAGGCGCCATATGCACTCCATTTTCCTGGTGAAAGATCATGACAAAAAGATCCGAGTTATGCTCAGTTTTGCCATCCACAGTGCGTTCCCGGAAGAAGCTTCCATTAGTGTCCCCAAAAACAACAGCGTTTCCATTGGCATCAACTTTGACTCCTCCGCTAAATGCGACTCGATCATCTCCATTGGATCCGATTTGTTTCAACCACGCGACGTTGCCATCTTGAGTGGAAAGTTTGGCAACAACAATATCATCTCTGCCCGCTGATTTTTGGTTTTCGTAGTCAATGGTTGCACCATTCTCGACATTTCCGGCTACATACATGAAACCAGCTCCATTGATGACATCACAACCGAAAAAGGATGTTGCTGCTCCTACAGAGTCTGTGCCATCGGCATGAGTGACAGAGAATTGCTTTGTCCAAATGGCAGAAAGACTTTCAACGCGCATCTTGGCCACCACGGCATGAACTGTGACATCCCTGATTTTCCGATTCACATCATGATCCATTTTCCCTTGCGTCGCACCGACGACATAGAAAACACTATCATCGTCTGGATCGGCGCAGGCACCCAAAATCCAATCATCGCGGCCCGTAACAGAAGCAAAGTAGCCTACCGACCGTGAGCCCCTTCCTTCCGATTTGAAGGTTCCCTCTTGAGGGTCGATTTTGGCCATGATGCCATCCATATCCGACCCATTCCTAGATCCACGTGTGCTTCCCACGACCACTAGAGTGCCACTTCCCTTGATTTGGATCATATCGGACAAGAATATAGACTCTTGATCAGCAGTTTCGAAGGGTTTCCACCACGATTGTTGGAGGGTTCTCTGAAGGACCGAATCAGAATCGGCAGCTCCGGGACGTATTAGCTCGTATCGTTCAATGACAATGCGAAAGTTGGAACCATATTTTTGAATGCCGCCGGCAGTAAGATTTGGATATTCTTTGGTATTCGTATTGTCGTCACTTGCCGTGACTTTGCCATCATTGGAGATCATGGATACAATCCAAACAACACCTTCTTCGTTGGATTCTACCGCCACAGGGAATTGAACTGTGTTTTGGTCCATGAGAGCACCACCTTGCAATTGAAATTTACCATCCATGGTTGCCAGATCGAGGGCCATTCCGTACTGCGTTGCTACATTTCCACTACCAAGTTGAGTCAAAAGGCCATTGGCTTCGGTCGATCCGACAATGACAGCCGATGCCTTGCCGTCAATGGACGTCACAGAGATGGCATTACACGCTTGATTCACATTTTCCTTCCCATAGATATTCTTCTCACGCCATTGAAGATCAGGGAGTTCGACAACACCAAAAATACACATGGAATAGTCCGATGCTTCGACACCTGGTCCATTAAAGGATCCATACGTTGCTCCAGTCACATAGATGGCATTGGTGAATGGATCGTAAAACATACCCCCAGCATAGGTGGGACCAACATCAGGGCCTGTTTGAAGTGCCGAAATATTATCGGGGATTTGGTCAGGCTTGGGTGGAGGTGGTGTACCAGAAAAGTCACCAACTTGCTTGTACGATCCATCTTCCTTTTTCATCGTAAAGATGACCAGATCCATTTGACTGGCTGGTGCAGTGGAGGATCGTTTTCCGTAAAAGTTGCCAGCCGTTTCTCCATAAATAATGGCATTACCATATTGATCCACATCTACACCACCTTCATGAGCCAATCGTTCATTTTCGGGTGTACCGATTTGATGAATCCAATTGACGGTACCGTCGTCGCCATTGAGTTGTGCCACAAACAAATCATCCAAGGCACTGTTGGGTGTTCGTTGGGCACTATCCATAATGGCACCATCTTGTGCGACACCAGCCACATAGACCAAATTGCTCCCATTGGGGTCACTGGTCGCGGCACAGCCATAGGCAGAGGCTTGGGCCAAGGTAGTACTACTAGCAGCTGTCATGGTAAAGTGCTTGAGCCATTGTGCCGTCAAGGTTTCCAGATTAATCTTGGCCACAAAGGCATGCGTCGTTCCATCCGGGGGTTGTTGATCGTCGGCCAAGTCTCGAATTTTGCCTTGTGAGGCACCGACGACATAAAAGGCATCTTGATTGTATCGATCATTACAGATATTGGTGACCCAATCATCTTTTTGATTGATAGAATCGAGTCGTGTATAGGATCGATATCCATTGGTCCCCATTAACGCGCCCGTCGCAGGGTCAAGTTTCATGATGAACCCATCCATGTCCCCTCCGGAATTTTCCGATCCAAAGGGACCATCGGGGTTGGTCCCACGGGTGCTTCCCACGACCACAAGAGTATTGCCATCACCGGCCAGGGTCATGCCCGACGTAAAAACGCTTTGTCCTGCCTCGTCGACACCAAACCATTGGTAAAAATCTTGTTGCAATACTGGTTGAACTTCATTGGCAGTATCGGTATTGGTGGAGAGAATGGTATACCGTTGAATAATGGTATAAAATTCAGATCCGTAGGGGCGAATTCCACCCGTCGTGTAATTGGGTGTTTCTCCACTGGGCGTCGTGGTTTGCTCGCCACTATCCGAGCCCATGGATGCGACAAAAATGACATCTTGATTGGGATCGGCCACGATAGCCACTGGATATTGCACAGCATCATTTTTATTGACACCAGCTCCCACAACTTTGGTTGTAGTAGCATCCACTTGCATGACGAGTCCAAATTGAACCGTGTCAACAGTAGCAGTAGCATCGGTTGGATTGATGGATGGATTATCCACCAAATATCCATTGGCTTGCGTTCCACCCGCCAAATAGACCATGTTTTCAATTGGCGAAAAATCAATGGCCATGCAGGCTTCATTGGTTCCTGGCTTGCCAAGTTCCGTCGGGGCTTGGATTTTCCCAGTGGCCATGTCGACACTGGCGACAAAGCATTGGGAGGTGTCCGATTGTAGATAGGTGGAACCCGTCAACCAAGCTCGATTATTGCGTTCATCGTAAACCATGGCTCCCGCAAAGATGGGTCCATTCCATTGATCTCCGACTGGTACAAACTCTTCGGGTGGTATCGTGGGTAGGGGTGCGGGTGGAAGAGTCGGTTCTACGGGAGGATCCGTCGGAGCCGCCACGGGTTGTCCCAGTGGTCCTTGATCTCCATCCTCGGCGTTCATGACCATGACAAAGATATCCGACGTGTCCATGGCATCCTTGTCGGATGGTCGAAAAAAGGATCCCGTTGTACTTCCATATAAAATGGCATTGCCATCATTATCAATCGCAATCGCTCCATGACGAGCCAATTCATCATTTTTGTTGGTACCCACTTGTTTGACCCAATTGGCAGTTCCCGTGTCGGATTGTAACGATGCCACCCAAATATCACTCCCACCCTTGTTGGCGAGTATTTGTTGATTGAGAATCATTCCAGCACCATTATCCACTCCACCCGCCACATAAATGGTAGATCCAACCACGGCACAATCCAAGGCATAGGCACTCGTGCCCGAAACGGCATCATTCATATCCATTCGAGCACCCCATTGTTTGGACCAAACAGTGGTGAGTGATTCCAAGGATATTTTGGACACAAAGCCCGAGAGCGAGCCATCGGCCGGTGGGAGGGCAGAATCATTGGGATCCATTTTGCCGGCCGTGGCACCCACAATATAAAACGAGGCTGGGTCAGTCGGATCATCACAAACTCCCATGACGGCATCATCGGCCGCTGTTCCAATGCGAATATTGTTCTTGGTGACGACGACACTATCGGTAGTGGTAGAGGAGGACGATGAATCGAGATTTTGATAGAGATCGCCCGTCTTTAGATCCAAAAGAGTAATAAATCCATCTTCGTCGGTACCATCCGAAGGCCCATATCCAGTTCCCTGCCCACGTGTACTACCGGCCACGATCAAGAATTGGTCATTTTTCACAATGACTCCTCCCACATAGACTCGGGCTGGAGTGGAACCACTCGTAGCATCAATAGGGAATTCGTGGACCCATGCCGAATCAAGAGAGGCCGGACCCGTGGGAATCCCAAGGAATTCGTCGCGGCTCAAGGACCATTTGCGAACGGTCATGTCAAACGATGTCCCATATTTGAAATGAGTCATGTAATTGGGATATAGCGTTGTTGTTGTTGTATCGGTGGGTGTTGAATCCGTGCTCGTCAAACTAATGGCAAAAATGCTCTCGGCTTGCACAATGATAAATTGTGGATATTCCACTCGCCCCGCAGTGGTCGGTGCCAGAACGGTAGAATCGACCGACACGATGTATTCCGTCAGGTCCAAGAGCGCGGCAAAGCCCGTCATGACTTCACTACCACCATAGCCTGGACCACCCGGTTCACTTATACCACCCACGACTAAGTAGGATGGCGCCATGAAACTGACCGCTTCACAGGCCGACGTGGCAGTATCCGAATCACCCACTAATACTGCCGAATCGTCCCAATTCCATTGATCCATATTGACCACGGCCACAAAGCAATTGGATCCAGTCGTAGCCGTCGTGGATTCTGTAAATTCATCACCATAGGTTTGTCCTGTCACATATACCATGTTGTCCTTGGCATTGTAGAACATTCCTCCGGCGTACGAATTGGCGACGCTGGGGCCACTTTGGATGCCAGCCGCACTGCCTTGGTCGATGCCACTCAACGAGAGTGAGACCCATAATAATAGTGGTAGTGATTGCCATGCACCTTGGCGGTGGCGGCGTCGACAACATCGTGTTGCACTCCTTCCGTCCATGACAGTATTCTCAAATTGGTTCTGTGATTTCTCACAACGGAGCAAAATGTCCCTTTGGGGTTCGTATTTTCTCTGTTGAATCGTTAACGATGCCTTTTGGTGGTATTGGTGTTGGTGCTGCCGGTATTGCTGCTGTAGTAAGTGTTTGCAGCACTTGTTAAAAGTAGAGTAGTTGCAGTTCGGAAGCAAAACACGCCAACAAAAACCAAAACGAGTCGACAATAAAATCTCAGGATAATAATAATGATAAAGTAACAAGTGAATGGTCAATCTTGTATGATTTTCTGCTTCCAACGGACTGAAATGCCGGAGGAAATAATGACCGGGCGAAAACCCATTCTCCCAACAATAATTCTATGTTTCTATTTGTCCATTTTTGTTCATGTGTCTTGTACGATTCCTTTCTCTTATACCAGTACCTGGTATGCGTCAGGAACACCGGTACTTTACCTGCCAGTACATTCCAATTATACGTACGTTCTATAGTTCAATTGCCATGGGTGTCACACGAATGTTCGCGTGGGCAAGATGCGGTACCCGGTACCCATGTAGCAATGGTACTCGTACTTCGTACCTGGTACCTGGCGCCATGTCAAAGTACCAGGTACCAGGTACAGCGATACCGTGAAGGAACACACACGTCACGACACATCGTCGATCCGCACAAGTGGTCGTGCTTGGACATGAGATCTTGACCTTTTTGTTGATAAAAGTACCGTCATCAGCAATGTTTGGAAGAGTATTATGGGAATATGTTGGCAGTATGAACCATTGGAAAGTTTAGTGTCGTGCGATTGGTAGGGCTAGGGTACTGGTACTGCTCTCCGGATTGGTACTCTATGCATGAATCCAAAATGTGGCAAGAAGGCCACGTACGACACTTTCCATAAGTCTCCTCGTCGAACGACAATACTACTCTTGCTAATCGAGCTTATTATGGTTGAACATCCAGCCAAAACGTTCTTTTGGTGGTGTCAACAAGAAGACCTGGCATGGCTCCATCATGACGGTCCACAAAGAATCCATCATCACGGTCAATGGAATAGAACAACATACAAAAAGGCTACCAGGAACCAATGCATGACGACACTTGCAGAAGGCGGAGCAGCAGTAGGATTATCATCGGCCGATGATCCCGTCACATAGAGCTCTCGGCTGCTGCTACTGCTGCTGCTGCTACTGCTGCTGCTGCTGCTGCTGCTGCTGCTGCTGCTGCTACTGCTTTCTGCTGGAACTCATGGTCAGAGATCCAGTAATGGATCCTTCCACAAAGGTCGTGTCTTGATAGTCCACTAGCTCACACCGGTTGACAAGGCATAGAGACACAATCCACCCGCAAAGTCGGAATTGTAAACGGTACAATCATCAGGTAGGACACTCTTGAATGGTTACAAGTGATTTATGGGAATTACCGGTATGACGTTCGATATCATATTGAGATAATATCAAATGACCTCTTGCTGTTTACGAGCAATCAGACCGATTCATGAAGAGCTTGGGTGAATGCAACAACGACGCAATTGCCATTTTAGTGAAAATGGTGAAATGTGGTGACATTTCTGGGTCTTGGGCTACTACATCCCTGCGTATACGAAGAGCAATCATCGGACTATTTTAATGGAGAGTTTCAACGGAAAACACCTTCCTTCCTTCCTAGTCAACAATAAAAACCAAACGATTCTTTTTCTTATTTGGCACGTCAAAGCAGTCAAGGAATATGCAACAGTATTCTTTAAAATTCGACACACAAAGATCAAATCCTTCAGCCTCCGTAGGCAATTCAATCATCTCGCAAGGGCGACGTTTCCGGGAGCACCATGGCCCATGCGTGGTCAGGCTGCAAAGCGGGCACATGATTGAATGTCGCATCGGGTTCAACCAGTGAGAACCCAATGATCCCAGCATGAAGCTCCGCTTGGTCACTGACAACTGGATTGCGGTATGTCAATGACAATGTCATTGGGACACTGTTAAGTCCACTCAACTCCTGTGTGATTTCAGGTGACGACAATTCTTTTGTCAAGAGACTGCTTCTACCGGTTAGAAACTTGATGAGCCAGCCATTGTATGCATCGACATCTCTCCCACCGAATCCACTTGGGCCATACTCCCATTCAGTGCTCTGACACAGCACACCTGCCCAGAATTGGTTCACCTCTGTGCTTTCAAGGTTAGAATAGCTTTGTGCCAGATTTTGAAAGACGTATTCAACATGAGTGAACCATTCGTTTTCCAGCTCGAGATGGTACCAAATGGGGCCGAGGCATTTCTCAACTTCATGTAGCTTTGTAACCAAGCGATCCCAATCAGCTTGAGTTCCCAGCATCTCAAGTCCTTTGATCCCGCACCCACACATTCGCACCTTATAGCTAAAGAACTCTTGCATGCTGGCCATGAGATTGATTTGGGATGCAATCTGCTGCGAGGGCGTGGTCGTGGAGAAATCATTCAGCATTTGCGAGGCAAAGTCGGGCACCTTGATTCGCTCTTTAATCTCGGAGGAGAAGCAAGAAAATAGACTGTCATAGTTAACCTGGTAGATGTTGAAGGCATCAACTTCCACACTTATCTCTTTTTTGCCTTCGTGGGACACAAATAATTCGCGAACTGTTTCACTACAGCTTTGGCCAGGCTTTGCCGCTTTATCAATGGCCTTGGCGATTCGACAAGCAATTGGAAACCACCAGTCCTCAGGAGAGGTTCGTAAATTCCAATGGTTTGCCCACACCTCCTTGACGCAGTCGAAGAGCCCAAGTTGACACCCATAGCTGAAGTGCTCCCTTGATGACGATCCAATGGCGTACGTCATCGAGGATTCTTGAGTTTTGGTCTTGTCAGTAAGTGACAGCATGTCTAAAGACTGTTTGTTGTGCCGACCCTGGCGGGGTTTACGGTTCACGTGGCCTTCAACTGTATCATACTTTGATGCCCACTTTGCCTGGAAATTCTTCAGGGTGGCTGGAATCTTTGTTTCGGGAAGCTTCAAATCGACGGCAACAAGAGCTTTGCTGTCGGATGAGCTCTTGTCTGTGCCGGTGCGGGCCTTGAGAACATAGCTGGGTGTCATGGTGCAAGCAATCGATCAATAATATATCGTGGAAGGAACTAAAATTATGGATACAAAAACTACGTAGTATGTTCGAAAAGATGTTCGCGTTTCGGACGCATTCGCATCAAAGCAAGATTGAAGGAATGGGCGGGTCTCGAGTGGGTTCTCCTTGGCTATGCATATACACTATGTGTTCTGTCCTCTGCTAGGGGAAACTACTAACGTACTTTGTATCTATGTACCAGGTATACTTGATATTAGCGATATTACCGGTAAGGGTACCAGGTTCGCATCTGGTCGATTTGACGTGCAACCCCGAAACGAATGGGTCATGACTTGTCTTGACCGTAGTCTAGTTCAAAGCACCATCATCAGCTGTGGAAGAGTACTATTGGAATATGCTGGCATTATTGACCATTGGCAACTTTGTATCGTGTTGTGCGAACGGTATTGAGGCACGCACTGCTCTCCGGAGTGGTTCCCAATGCATGATGAATCCAAAAATCGGGAAAAAAGACTACTTAGGACGCTTTTTACGACGCGTTCCAGAAACCTCCTTGTCGAAAGACAATACGACTCTTGCTAATTCTGCTTATTATGGTTGAACATCCAGCCAAAACGTTCTTTGGTGGTGTTCAACAAGACGATTTACTTTATCAGGACTGGTCCACAAAACATTGCACAAAAAAAATACGTTTCCACTACCGGTATCTCGGTCAATGGAATACAACGACATACAGAAAGGCTACCAGGAACCAATTCATGACGACACGAACTGCATGACTTGCAGATTCTGGAGGTTCCTGCGGCGAGTCCGTTCCCGAATCCCCTGTTGCTTCGTCATTGTTTTCAATGTACAGAATTCCAATGGGACGTGACAATCCACCATCGGGTCCAAAAATTACCGTCAAATTTTTCCCACCCTCTGGATCCAATGTCATAATGACACCATTGTCATCGGCCGATGATCCCGTCACATACAATTCTCGGCTGCTGCTGGAACTCATGCTCAGCGATCCAGTAATGGACCCTTCTACAAC
>SWEM01000641.1:0-16685 GCA_019593585.1 Nitzschia palea | reverse complement strand
GAGGTGCGAGGAGTAGGTGTAACCGGAGCAGGTGTTGGCTTGACTGGAGCTGGTGTTGGGGTCACAGGTGCAGGAGTAGGTGTAACCGGAGCCGGTGTTGGGGTCACAGGTGCCGGTGTTGGAGTAACAGGTGCCGGTGTCTGGCTACAGTCAACAGGCAAGGGACAGGGAGGGTCAAATGGAAAGTTGTGGAATTCAGATCCTGTAGCATTGTGCAAAACGTTTCCGGAGACTATGGTTCGACCGTCCTGTCCAACCCAATTCAATTCCATATCTCCAAAGGGAACGAGAACGGATCCAGGGAACTGGAGATTGCCTTGAGGACCTAGGACAACCTTGGGTGCCTTGTAAAAGTTCCATAAAAGGGAGGCCTTGAGAGCCGGTGAGAAAGCCAAATCACTTTGGCCAGCCGTGTCATACATCCTCGAGACACCAGTAAGAACAACCTGGCTCTTGAGTGCACCCGTGCTATCATACGGTGAGACGTTGATGAGAATTGTCTTGCCTGCAAGACTGGCGTCGAAATAAAAATCACCCCAGTCCTCTTTCTTGAGATTCGTCAAAAAGCTATCGCTCAATAGGAAGACTTGAAGGCATTTGCTGTCACCAGCCTTGAGCGTAACGATTTGTCCGTTCTCGACAATCACACCATTAGGTGTGAGGTTGTACCAGTACTCCGATTTTGATCGCAAATCTGCAAAAAGTTTCAGGTAAGGAGTCTTGTCAAGAGTCTTTTGGCGGATACTGGTGCTTGATTCCACACCCTGGTACCATGGGACAAACATGGATCCACAAGCCTTGCTATCCGGATACGATCCACTACGTTTGTTCTTTGGATTGCTAATGCAGGAGCCTCCATATTCAACGCTCGCACCTTCCATAAACCATGTTTCGCCGTCCGTTTTGCCGCCATCAATGTTACCTCCAACTTGCATATGGACGCCAGGAATGCTGGGGAAGATGCCACTACCAACTCCAGCATGACCTGATAGAAAAACGAGGCAGGTTAGGATGGTTGCGAACGTTGATTAGCTGTTGATAACGATGGGATACTCACCAATTGAATTCGTTCCCTTGCTTTGAATAATGAAGTCCCCAAGAACGACAACTTTTCCTTCTATTTCTGCAGCATTTGGTGCAACGTAGTTGCCTCCCACCAGAAATGCAATGGCATCATCCGTTCCTCTTCGTGTAAGGCCCGTACTACTAGTTTTGGGGAAGACACCTGTATATCCAATGGCCTGACTGACCCCATCTCCAAGATTGCTATAACAAGAAGGAGTTGGAGCAACTGGTGCAGGGGTCGGCGTGACAGGAGCAGGTGTTGGAGTAACCGGAGCTGGAGTAGGTGTAACTGGGGCCGGTGTTGGCTTGACTGGAGCGGGTGTTGGAGTAACCGGAGCTGGAGTGGGGTAACGGGAGCCGGAGTTGGCTTGACTGGGGCGGGTGTTGGAGTAACCGGAGCTGGAGTGGGGGTAACGGGAGCCGGAGTTGGCTTGACTGGGGCGGGTGTTGGAGTAACAGGTGCAGGAGTGGGGGTAACGGGAGCCGGAGTTGGGGTAACGGGAGCAGGTGTTGGAGTGACAGGTGCAGGTGTCGGCTTGACTGGAGCCGGGGTTGGAGTGACAGGCGCAGGAGTGGGGGTAACAGGAGCAGGAGTTGGTTTGACTGGTGCCGGTGTCGGGGTAACCGGCGCCGGTGTTGGAGTCACTGGAGCTGGAGTAGGGACAACAACAGATGCCGAATCTGCAGCAGTGACTTGCTTGAGAGAAAGTGCACCAGTTCCAACCACTGTGGCATCAATGGGACCTTCCCTGGTAACGGATCCCAGTCCGGTCACAGTTTTTCCAGCAAAGTATCGTACATCACCAGGGCACATTAGATCGGAGGCGCTGGTGGTAACAACAATCGGGGTTCCTGCCGTTCCTCCAAGGGACGCAGTATCGGTAATACTCATCTGATACAAGCATTCTTGAGATGAATTTGTGACGGTGACCACATAGCAGTACTGCCAGGTATTCGTGGACGAGGCCAGCGCGTAGAGATCATCTTGCTGTCCTGCCATGTTGCCTGCCGCGCAGCTTCCGGTGGGACCAGCGTACTTCTTGATGGTGACCACTGGAGTGTATGAAGTTCCCGGAGCATCACCACAGCACGGGTTAGTAGCGTCGGTCCAGCTGCAGCAAGCTCCGTTCCTGACATAGGGGCACGCCGGCTCCCATTGCTTCCAGTACGCCTTGATGTCGTTAACCTTGTTGCCCAAAGCTAGAGCAACATCGTCGCGGGTACCATGCAACTTGATCAAGTAGTCCTTGCGGTTAACACCCCAAGCCGTCCAAGGAGCCTTGTTCTTGCATTCATCACGAACGTCGTGCTGCTGGTGTCCACAGCCTTGACCATTCCAGGCGTCCTCATCAATGGTGATACGGACCCAAGGATTCTTCTCAGAGCAAGTTCGATGACAGATTGTCACACGTTGGGTCTTTGAAATACAGGACGCATCTTTTGGATTATTTCCGTTGCAGTTTCCAGGCACCTTCTTTCCAACGCAAGTTTCCGGCTCGCAAACACCGGCAATGTTCACATCTACCGAGTCCGCGTTGGTCGCGTTATAGACGTTACAAACGAGGCCAGCTGCACAACCAGAGCCTGCAACTTCGGCATAAACCAAACTGTTGCCACTATCTTTGGTGAGAGATGCAACGCATGCTTGGCCAGCCTGTCCGCTTCCATTGACATCCTGGCACTGCCCACGCACTTGCATGCAGAGTCCATCTAGATTCTCGCAGGGAACATTGCCCTTGCGATCAGCACAGGCAACAACGGGGACAGGAGTAGGGGTAACAGGTGCTGGTGTTGGAGTAACAGGTGCCGGAGTTGGTTTGACAGGGGCAGATGTCACAGGAGCAGGTGTCACCGGAGCAGGGGTTGGAGGGGTGACAGGTGCAGGGGTTGCTTTTACTCTGCAACTTCCGGATACCCATTCACAACCAGTTCTACCGGTACAGGTACCAGAGTTCCCCGTGTTACAATTCTGACTATTCACAGAAACGAAAGATCCTATGAACAAGGAGAGTTGAAAGAGGGCGACCGCTGATGCTCTCATGGTGGTGCTGGTTACTTTTTGGATCTACTTGCGTTGTGTCACCACCAAAATCAGAGCGATGACTGAACGATTCGTTTTTCGATGAAGCAAATCTTCTTTGACTTCGGATGCGAACGCAGCCTCGATTCGGTTGTCACGAATAGAAAGTCATGGTCATGCCCTAATAGATGATAATAGACAAGCCCTCCCAAAAGGCATCATCAATAAATACTTCTAGATTGTTTCATGTTTGTGAGGACCAGCAATAAATCTCTGTAATTCAGAGGCCCTATTACTTTCCACATTTATGATCTTTATGCCACCGTCGGTTGGACCTTTCTCTAAATCTCTCCTGCAAATAGGGATCCCTTGCGCTCACCAGGGCCGTGCTTCGACAAAGATACCGGTATTGGTGAGAAGGTATCTGGACCTTCGGTAAAAGTTCTCCTCGAAACAACGCTGTGAAGAGTTATTGTAAGTTGTGGTACTTGTAGCACTTGTACCACGTTGTACATGATTTGTTAGAAAACGACGTTAGAACCGGTTCGCGCCTGGCTTAAATCCTTCGCTTCACTACCCTCGCAGTCGTGCTCGTTATATCGGTATGCCCATTGCCGTATGTATCTTGGAAAGATATACAGTCATATTTTCCACCTCGCATGCACCCTTTATTACGTAAAAGCATGGGGCAACGAATGACCTGGTACTATAAATGAGGTGTTTACTATGTACCTGGTACCAGGTACCAGGTACTACCGGTAATATGAACAAATTAACGCAATTATAACTGAAGCGACCTTATTGTTGCAGAAACATGGCCTGGATTTTTTCTACATTCATTGTAGATTGCTGTTCCAGTCGACGAAGGTTCTTGGGCATCGGTGCGGAACATTCACATCTCAAGATGAAGGTATATTGTGCTACATCGGTGTCTTGAACGTTGGTCGGAACATTCTTGCAACATTGATCGACCTTGGCGGGCCCGAAAATCAGAGGTGAGCTGTGCGACGGATCCAAAAAGTAGACTTGGATCAAAGTGTAAGGTTCCCCATCGGCATAGAGACAGTCGGCCACGATTTCCGTAGCGCTGGGGCCGCACCCAGGTACGACTTCATCACGACAGTCTTGACTCCAACCACCCTCACCAGAAACAGATGGTTTCTTGTACGACACGTACATGTTCATGCTAGTCAAGAACGGGTTATCGACCTTGAACTTGATGGAAGATCCATCAGTGGGTGTGATGCCATAGATCATGTCAACATCATTCTCTCCCTTTTCTGCTCCATCGACATTGACACGGACAACACCGGTCTTGGAGCAGTATTCACTTCCCTTGTTGGGCATGTTATTGGGACAAGCGGCGATTACGACTGCTGCAGCATCAGCAGAGGTAACATTGGTTCCACTATATTCTCCAGTTCCAGTGACATTAGCATTCACCAAGGGTTCACCCCCTGTAAATGTCGTTGCTTGTGGTCCAGGGATGGTCACTTTTTCACCAGGGCACAACATGCCTGGTTTGCCATTGCCGACCACGGGTTGGGGGGTGTGAAAGCCACCCAAGGCTAGTTCATCATCAATCATGGATGCAGCCTTGAGACATTCATTGCCATTGTTTACAATAACATAGCAATATTGGAAGGAAAAGTCCGATCCGGTGGTGTAAGTACCATCCGACATGGCAGACATGTCGACACCGCATTTACCAACAGGTCCAGCATACTTGGTAATCTTGATACTTGGTTGATAGTTGGGTGTGACGGATGCGGGATCAAGGTCGGTCACATTCTTCCCCGATTGCACACCCTTGCCAGTAACAGTGGCACTAAAAGGGCCTTCGGGATTTGTCAATCCTGTCTTGGGAAAACCAGGAACGAAAGTAGATCCACCGGGGCACAAGGATCCACTATTGAGGACAGACACAGGTACGGTTCCAGTTCCACCAATAGGGGCAAGATCGACCATGCTGATTTGGTTCACACATTCTTGTGAACTAGTCGGGACGGTGACCTTGTAACAGTACTGCCATGAGGCGTTTGCAGAAGGCAAGGGATATACATTATCAAAAAGGTTACCCTCCCCTTCTTCATTGCAGCTGCCAGTGGGACCGGCATACTTTTTGATTTCAATGAAAGGAACAATGGACGTAGTATTGACGGGTGGTGGCGGAGTAGTGCAGGCCGAGCAGGGGATGGAAAAGGAATACTCGGAAATTCCCATGTCGTTCCCCCAGCCAGCACAGCCATAGGAATTGGTCTTGGCAGGGACAGGGATTTGTGCAAATGATCCATCATGTACCAACACGGTCAAGAGAGCATATTCCCTACTGTCTTCACAGGTAATGGTGTAGGTCGACGCCTTGCGATACGCAACAGTTTCCACCTTGTCAGTTCCAGCGCAAGTGACAGAACCAGAGGGCTTTCTGTAAACTGGAGTAATCCAACTGATAGAATCAGTGGTCTTCCACAACTGGGTGATCGTAACATCAACAGTCATTCCGGTGGGTCTGCTGTAAGTAATGGCACCAGCTGGAAGTGGAACCTTGGTTTCATTCTTGAGAACTGTAATTTGGTTGGTGCATTGTGTTGCTTGTACTGGAGCCGACGTGGGGGTAACAGGAACCGCCGTTGGGGCAACCGGAGCTGTGGTTGGGGTACCAGGAGCCGGAACGGCAGTGGGGGTACTTTGAGTAACAGGAGCAGTGGTCGGCGTTGTCACTGGTGCAGTGGTGGTGACGGGAGCCGCCGTGGGAGCCACGGCATGGCAGGGGACATTGACCGTGTAGACAGCGATACCATTATCGTTTCCCCAGCCACTGCAACCGTAAGTGTTGCTTTTGGCGGGAACAGGGATTTGGGCAAAGGAACCATCGTGTACTAGTACAGTGACAGCAGAATAGTCCTTGCCTGGTTCGCATTGGATACGGTAAGTATTTTCTTTTCCTGGTTGTACCGTGTCAACCTTGTCACCTGATGAACAAGTTACTGATCCGTTTGGTTTCCTATAGACTGGAGTGATCCAGCTAATTGAGTCCTTGTTCTTCCAGTTTTGACGAATGGTAACATCCACTGTCGAAGCTGTTGGATTGGAATAGGTGATAGCCTCATTGGGAAGAGGCACTTTTGGCTCACTCGAGACAACATTGATCTTTTCCACACAGGTGTTAAAGTTGCACTGCCAGGCACATCCAGCAATCGCAGTGCAGGCGTTGGATGTTGCTGCTGTATTGCAGGTTGTCGTAGTACCACCCACTTGTGATGCTGCACCAAGGAGGGTGCTTGCAACTAGGAGTGCTCCTTGGATAGAGAGCTTCATTGTATTAAAAGAGGGTAGATTTGGGATGGGATAGAGCCCAGTTTAATGAGTTGCAGTGCAGAGGATGTTGGATACTACGACTCCTGGATTTGTAGTGCAGTTTTGGAATGCTCCTTTGTACTTCAATCTACACTTTTTCATCACGGCTCAACCCAAACTACGGTAATGTGTGAAAGCGAGCCTAGACGGAATGACTGTGCATGTGCATATATCATCACTTGGGCCTATTCCGGTGAAAACTACGATCACCCAAGACCACAACCTAGATTTAAGGCCCACAACCTAGATTTAAGGCCCACAACCATTCGGGATCAGTGGATTTAATAACTAACTGTAAGACAGGAGATAAACTCCCCTTGGAACGGTCTCGGATGACTGCTGCCATCCGAATGTCTCATCGCTTGGGACGAATCAATTTCTCCGAACTCATTCGCCACCGAATCTTGCATTCGTCTGTTGCTATTTGGTGTCAGCTACCTTGTGCCGGTAGTGTACCAGGTAGTACCGTACCTAGGTACGAAAACCGCGAGCTATCTGTAACGCCTGTACTTGTAGTGGTAGACACTGCAACGGCTCCGTCCATTTCTGCCTACAACGTCAAGATAAGTACACAGTCACATATCAATCTGTTATTACCTGGTAGAGTCTTGTTTGTTTAGTTTATATATGTATATGGAATGTTCATGCACAGATGGCTGTTTACCCAAAGAAAAAGGTCTTTTTCCAAGTGAGTGCCTATTGCGTCGATGATGAAATGGCTTTTTGCCACAACCCCATTGTATTATCCGATACAACCTCCACTCGTCGTAGATTTCGACTGGTTCCATCCGGACATTCACATAGAATCTTGAATGTGTATTCAATCATGGGCTTGCCAATATCGACGGATGGAACTGGACAACATGCATACGGGACTGCTTGCGTTGTACCTTGATCGTCTCGGAAAAAGATGGTGACTAGTGAAAAGGCTGGTCTGTCATCCATTGGTTTGAGACACCCAACGGTAACGGAGGGAGCGGCGGGATTGCACGATGCTTCTTGGGGCATGCCAAGACAAGCTGGATCCAGGGCACCACCCGTAGAGCCATCCGGATGTTTGTGATATTGCACATAGAGATCAACCTTGTAGTCAAAGGGACTGTCCAACTTGAAGGAGACTTCTGGAGCTTCTGCTGTACCTCCAAATTGAATGTCATAAAACATGCTAGAGGGATCCATTCGGGGAGGATAAATCGATCCACTCTGTGTCTTGACGCCCATGGTTCCTACTGCATCGTATCCTGGACAAACGGTTTCATCCGTTTCACCCATTTCGTAGGGACACTTGGTGGGAGCGGCAGTAGGAGGAACGGTGGGGGGAAGCGTGGGAGGAACAGTGGGTGGAAGCGTAGGAAGAGGAGTTGATGCAACAGTGGACCCACTGCTTGGTGGAGGAGTGGATGCACTGGTGGGAGGAGGGGTAGTCGGTGGAGCAGTGGGGGGAGCAGTTTGGATTTGGTCTGGTGGAATACCACAGCAGGGATTGTCCGTGCTGTTCCAGGAGCAGCATTTACCATTGCGAACCCAGGGACACGCTGGTTCCCATCGGCGCCAGTAGGCCTTGGCCTTGGCGGCCGTATTGAGTCCATAGGTAGCAGCAGCTTGGGCACGCGTGCCGTGATTACGGAGCAAGTAGTCGACACGGTTCGGTCCCCAGGCATACCAAGGCGCCTTGTTCGCACACTCTTGCGTAATGTTGTGTTGCTTATGACCACATCCTTCGCCATTCCAAGCATCCTCATCAATCGTGATGCGGACCCATGGATTTTTCTCAGAGCAAGTACGGTGACAGATGGTCACGCGTTGCGTCGTCGCGTTACACTGATCCTTGGCATAGTCTTGGTTGCCATTGCAATTGCCTGGCACCTTCTTGCCGATACATTGAGTAGGCTGGCATATTCCCGTTTGGGTGACATTGTAACCTACGTTGGTGGCGTTGGAGTAGTCACAGATGTAGCCTGCCGCACAACCCATATCGGTGATTTCGGAATAGTAGTCGCCATCATCGTCTTGGACCAACACAAATTCGCAAGTCTGGCCAACGAGTGACTTGCCAAGATTGACTTCTTGGCAGGTGAACACGCCTTTGGTCTTGCTTCCAATACACAAATCATCCGACTCGCAAGTCTGAGCCGTACGGTTGACACAGGCAATGTGTTCGTGGGTCTCGTGACAGTGTGCTGGATCGTCCTTGATCCAACTACAACCTGCCACATTGGAGCAATCATTCTGCTTGGTGTAAGCAGCGCAGTGATCTTCCGTACCTACTACCGATACGAGGCTGGCAGTGCCAAGCAAAGCCAAAAATGGAATTGACCGGGATAGCATCATGGTGAAAAATGGATGATGTTATTCGAATCTGTTGTAGATGGAGTTTTATAATAAAATGTGCATAGGCTTGGCCTCCTTTGGACTACCGGTAGTACCGGTATTCCTTCTCACTTCTCTACACAAAGAACTGGCCACCGCCGATCCTTGTACCAAACTGTAGTGCAAGATGGAAGTGGGGCCGTTGTTCCTCACGTGCTTTGCATATACAAGATAAACGTTCAAGTACTAAAATCGTCGTGCCGTAGTCGTGGAATCACAGCCTTTTTGTCATTTCGCAGCGGTGGCACGTGGGTGACAGGGCCAAGGACCACCGCTTCTACCAGACCACAGCACTTGTAGTAATCACAGACCGAGACTGAAAGCAAGACCCTGGAGGTTCCTCGACTCCACGATCTTTACATCCGCGTACTTAGCATATCCCGAAGCCAATGCATCGGCATCCAATGACCAATCAACCCCTCCATGACCCGGAGAAATACACGTTCGCTCACTCGTTCCACCGCTTTCGCAATCCGACATTTTGCGTTCGCCATTTTCGAAGTTGGTTGCTGTATAGATAGATATATACGTATCCGTGGAAGGTACCTTTCTAACATATCTGTATCTTTCTTTTTGAAATATTGGAAAAGGATTTTTAGGATGGTGAAGGCCTTGATCATCATTTACACATGCCAACAAAGCATCTTTTACAGGTCGAAATGCTCGTATCTTTTGGTTGGTTGTCTTGGGCCAGATGTTATAATCGACAAATTCCAGTGCCAAAAATCAAAGGAGGCGGGCAAGCAGAACAGGGGACAAACACAGGTTCGAGCCTCAATAGCGGACCAAAACAAGCCTATCTGGAATTCATCATCCATAACTCGTAACTTTTTCAAGCAACTCTCAACCGCCTCGTTTCTATTGGGTTCTTCTTTCTACCATTCACTTCTCGTCCCTACGGTACTGCTCGCTCGCACCACACGTCCGCGCATTTCACCATCACTAACTGGCTGTAAGAGTCCTCGTCCTCCTTCATGATGATCCTTCAATCGCACACACCCAATAACATTCAACCGTGACAGATAGAGCCAAAACAACCATGGCAACCCAAAACCATCCTTTGCGTTGTCGTATTTTTTAATGCACCCTACAATTTCATGGTCCTTTGCAATTTTGTTGTTATACTTGCTGCGACAGGGCCTTACGAATCACGCCAACGTTGGATATGTCCATGCGATAATTGTAAGTCCTCATAAATTTTCATTACCACAAGCCCCATTGGCCTATTAGGAAATCTTGAAATATTTACCTCTTCACGTTGTAGTTATTTAACCCGGTATTGCCAAAGGACGATACTGGGCGCATTTCTACTGTGAGCAGCACGGCTTAGATAATACAACATATAAAGAGAAACCCGTCCCTACAATAAGTGCGAACACGTTCCCTGACTTTAGGTTTCCGCAGAAGGAGATTAATGCTCCGGGCAAATGGCGGCGATCCGGCACTCAATCCTCCTAGCATCCTTTGGATATATAAGGATGAGGTAGTCTTCGTCTTTAATCGTCAACACCATATATGTTACAAATTTCGGCCCCAAGTGAAAACCAGCAGGGCAGTATCTCAGACAACACCACGAAGCGCCTGGTCATACTTGTTTCATTACATATTCATACGCCTTGGGGTGTATCGCATAAAGTTGAAACTCCTATTGTGTAACAAGTAACAACGACATCATCATCTGGTTTCATCAATCACCTGCTATGAATCCATCAAGGAAGAACACTGTACTTCAAACTCTGTTGCTTTTGCTCGCGTTGTTGTCAACGCCAGGTCAAGCACAAACATCAACAACTGCATGCAAAGATCGCAAACTCAATGGCAATGGCGTACTCTGTGAAAATGGCGATGGTCGCTGTATGGAAGTCCGCAATTCATGCCAGGAAGTGAATGGAACCAGGCTGGCAGGTCAGACATGCAATGCCTCCTTGACCACTGATACGGGGAATGATTTGATCTACGTCGATACTGCCACTTTCGGATGTGCCGGCGGCTTGGTATGCAATGTCATGAACTTATCCAACGCAAATTCGACTGGAGTCCTCACCGGTGTTTGCGAAAGCGAAAAGTGTGTTGGAAAGAAAGTTCCCGGTAACTGCAACGGTAACAACCCCAAAGACCCTAACTGCATCTCGGCAACGGCACGTGTTACCATCTGCCACCGCACTTGTTCCGAGACGAACCCTTGGGTCCGTATCACCATTGATGAAGACGCTTGGAATGGTGAAGGATGTGGACATCAGCTACAACACGATATCCGAGACGAATGCAGTAAGAAGGCACCCTGGACTGCATGGGGTGCCAATCGCAGGGATTATTTGATCAAGTATCATGGAACTCGTGCCGATGTTGCAAATCAACTAAATAACAACACTGCGGCAATCAAGAAGTACTGGAAGCAATGGGAACCCGCGTGCCCCTACGTAAGGAATGGTCAATGCTGCGATTGGAGCGGCAATCTCTGCTGCGGTGATGCACCTGGTAAGACCTACACTCCTGTGGTTGAAATCAAGAAGTACGCTGGGCCAGTTGGTCAATGTTCCAAGGGCAAAATGGTTGATCTCCAAGACACTTTGTACACCCTTACCAGCCCTTCTTCCACGTGGCAATACTGCTACGTGGTCAGTGTGGCCAACACTTCGACCGAGTGTGTATACCGCATGAACATGACCGATCCAGCTCCGGTTGGTGGTATCACCACTGGAAGCCCCATTGCTGTCACTTCGGGTAATGCCGACCAAATGTGCCCTGGAGATGTCAGGTACATTGCTGGTAAAACTGTGACTTTGCTTCAAGCTCCCGAAGGACCGTTCAATGCCACGGTTACTGGACAAGGAGTACAATCCAACAAAGTGGTCAACGCTTCGGACCCTGCCTCTGTGAGCATTCCAAATCCACCTCCTACTCCAGCACCTGTTCCTCAAACTCCTGCACCTGTGGCACCCACTGTACCTCCTGTTGCTCCTACCCTACCGCCAGTGGCTCCAACTCTCCCTCCGGTTACGCCAACACCTGCACCTGTTGCACCAACTGTCCCTCCTACTGCTCCACCAACCGTTGCTAAATGCAGCTTGGACATGGGAAAAACGGATGAAACCATTTGCCCAGGGGATGATGTTGTAACAGTGATTGATGTCAAGGCTCAGAACAATCGTATCATCCCCGCGGGTATTGACCCCTCCAAGATTCTTTATGATTTGCAATTCACTGGGACAGAAGCTGCACCCGAAGTGAGTTTCAAGGTTGATAATCCCTTTGATTTTGCAGTGAGCATGTATGTTCAATACCATGCCAAAGTGGAAGGCTCCAAATCTGGTGCCTTGGATCCTGCTTGTGAGGGAAATGTAGTAGAACCAGCCTGCAATGAAAAGGCAACTCCCATTAAAGCTGGATGTATCAAATCGGATGTTGACTTTACCATCATGAGTATTTTCTTTATCAGTGATAATGCACTGTTTGGAACGGGATCATCCGGGGTCACACCCTATGAATGCTGTCCGATCCCTCCTGGTCAATTGAAAAAGCCCATCATCGAGTACACATTCAAAATCTTGTGTGAATGTCCTACGATGGCATCAAGACATTTGCGAGGGAGTTAAAATCATTCCAGACCAAGGCAAGGAGGCTAGGCAAATCTTGAGAAACACCGATTGGACGCGTCCTTGTGTATGGAAACATATTCTGTAACATCAAGGTATATATTACATTTTGGGGCGGCAAGATAGTCATCACCATTGTTGCTTGTAAGAGATAAGCACTAAAGTCTGCCATAGCTTTCCATTTCGAGCGTTTACTTTGATTCAAAGCAGTAATGTTTCCATGTGTGTCTGCGCATATGATTTGAGAGGCGGCACGGTAGTGTCACAACGGTTCGATGACGTCACAATCTTTTCCGCAGTTTCCCGCTGCGAGTGAAATTCCAACTCTTCATTCATTTCGTTTCTTCTTGTCTTGTTGTCATCCCACCATCATTTTCACGTCCATCATGTCTCCCGAACAAGCTGAAGCTGTAACTCCAACCCTCTGGGTCGCATCTCCTGAAGCGGTGCCACAACTTTCGGCATTGTGTCTAGGAACTGGAAGATTCCTCCGCAGCGTGTTGGTTCCTTCATTGATTGGAATGAATGTCGGTCTGATTCAACCACGTGGTCGCAGCATGATCGACTACATGGCCACTCGGACGGAGGCTGCGACTTATGAAGTTGATACAGTGTTGACAGATGGATCGATTGCAACAACACAAGTTCCGTGTCAAGCAGTTTTCACCTTGGGAAGTACTGAAGGAAAGGAAGCCTTGCAAAAGGCTTTGCTAGAAATGAAACAAGGGTACGAATGCAATCTGGGAGATGGTTGTGTATATATATCTACGTCAATGTGCTCGTTCTCATCAGTATTGAATTGTTTTCCCTGTTTTGAATTCCGATGCGTTCCATGTTGTTCATTTGTTCATTTTCCTCATGCAACGCTACTCTTGAAGAATTTCGGTCTTGGGGGTTGGTGTCACAGAGGCGGGTCTTGCTCATAAAGATACTCCCGTTATGAAGGACCTCTACGACCTTTTATGGTCTTGTTGTGAACTCCAACGAGATGGTCACTGGCCCGTTCAGACAATTTGTGTCATTGACATGGATAATGTTCCCAACAATGGATCCCTGATTCGCGCGTATCTAATGGAGCTTGCCCACGACAACGAGGCCATGAAGGGGTTTTTGGAGCAACATGTGGTTTTGTGTGATACCATGGTTGATCGAATCACTTCACAACGGCCCAACTCGGGAGGGATGGTACCACAATGTGAGCCAATGCCAGCTAAGGCTCTAGTGATTTGTGATCCTCAAGGTGTAGTACCCGAATCTCTACGACAGCATCCAGGAGTTATTTGTCGAACGACTCGGGAACAACTTGAGCTTGATATTGCTCTCAAATTGAGAATTGCCAATGGTACTCATACGGCGATTGCTCAAGCACTCGCCCTGATGAAGCACTTGATGACGGATGTTCTTAGTCGGGATGATACATTCATGAGATACCTTGATGCGTTGGTGGAAGACCAAATTTACAAGACTGTTCCAAAAGATGAGGCTATCATTGTATGGGAAGATTGGAGACGACGCTTGATTCATCCACATTTTGGATTGAGCTCCTTTTTCATTACTCAGAATGGAACGGCCAAGGGTGGAATTCGCTGGGGCCCAATGGTTGTGGATTTGTTGCAACTTGGATTGGCCCCCCAAATGTCATTGGCCTTGGCATATGCTATCCTTCTACGATGGTTGACACCTCTTCCAGAAAGTTCTACGGACGGAATATGTTTTGGATGGTTGGATGGACATGACCCACTAACAACATCAGTCAACACAGATGCTTCGACAGTCGTGGAATATGCCGATGGCTTGCGATATGACTTAGACGGAGGTTGGTATGAATTTAAATGTGCCTTACCGAAACTCACGGCACAGTTGACAGTTTGCGCCTCTACCAAATCACATCCCCAGGATTGTCTGGAGGCCATTCGAACATATTTGCTTAGTGATCAAGGTGGCAATCTTGCCGTCGTTTCAACCACCCCAGGTTTTCAAGATTTATCCCATGCCATCGCTCATTTCTATGCTCGATTGATTGCTGGAGATGGACTGTACCAATTATTGCAAGAACTTGACCAATCCCAGTCAGGAATTGGATTTTCCACTCCCTGCAGTTTCCTTTCGTCTGTCGATGCCGTAAGTCTTCCCACTCGTCCTTTGCATTACAAACATCATGCACTTCCTGACGCAAGTAAATTGATGAAATTGCCGGTAACGCCAGCCAGTTTGGAGGCAATCGTCATCTCGGAGGTGACAAGTGTGCAGGTAATTGATCTTCATACCCATCTTCTACCACCCACTCATGGGCCATTGTGTCTTTGGGGGATCGACGAACTTCTGACATATGTAAGCTTTTTAGTCTTGGAATGTGACGGAACGTTGAAATTGTGACCTTTCCCAACGGTTCTAAAAATGTCTTTCTTCTTTACTGTTAGCACTATCTGGTTGCCGAGTACTTCATGACTGCACCGGCCACTATGACCCCCGAAGACTTCTATGCCAAAAACAAACAAGAACAAGCGAATATTATATGGAAGGCTCTTTTTCTAGATCGATCACCACTTTCCGAGGCGTGCCGTGGTGTCTTGACCACGTTGATAAGTCTCGGTCTGCACAAAGAAGTGGCATCGCGAGATTTGTCTAGCATTCGTCAGTTTTATCAATCCTTTCGTGATCGTGCAAGTGGGGCTGAAGAATTTTGTGAACGAACCATGGCTCAAGCGGGTATCGAATACGCCATAATGACCAACATTCCTTTTGACAGTATGGAAGCTAGTTTTTGGAAGCCAAATCGAGTGGACTATTCGAAGCGATTTCGTTCCGCCTTGCGCGTCGACCCCCTCCTAACCGGCGATAGAACTGTGATTGAAAACTCTTTGAAAATCTCTGGATATGAAACGACCTTGGAAGGAGCTCGACATTATCTTCGCGATTGGATAGATACAATCAAGCCAGAGTACATGATGGCATCTACGCCTCATGATTTTGTGGTCCGCGAAGGAAGTCTTACTGCCAATAGTATCCGAAAAGGCGTCGACGAAAAGGCCTTTTTACAGCCAGGTGCCTTTGCCCATCTGGCGGCAATGAACCATTTGAACAGTTGTGATGGTGCCGAAGAGGAAGCGCCAAGTGCTATTGATGAAACGTCCGATTTTTTAAGTGAGGTGTTGATGAAAGTCTGTGAGGAGCGAGATTTGCCAATTGCCTTGAAGATTGGTGCTCATAGAGGTGTCAATCCTCGCTTAAAGGCGGCAGGAGATGGCGTTGTCGCTTTTGCGGATGCAAGCATGCTGGCTCGACTCTGCACTCGTTTTCCAACGGTTCGCTTCTTGGCAACCTTTCTTTCTCGAAACAACCAACATGAGGCATGTGTCATGGCCAACAAATTTCGTAACCTTCACATTTATGGATGTTGGTGGTATTGCAACAATCCGAGCATAATTCGGGAAATAACCAGCATGCGAGTTGAAATGCTTGGAACAGCGTTTACCGCTCAACACAGTGATGCTCGTGTGATGGATCAACTTCTCTACAAGTGGCCCCATTCCCGCTCGATTGTTGCTAAAGTTTTAATTAATGAGTATGGCAAGGCCTTGGAGTCTGGGTGGTGTCTCACGCGGGCAGAGATTCGACGAGATGTGTATCGATTGTTTCGTGGTAGTTATGAAGAATTCATGGCCAAGTCCTTGAAAGAATAGGCAATCATGTGTTACTGAAGATCACTACCGGTATGCGGCAATAATCACAGCAAACACAGTACCTCGTACCACACAATAAAAACGATCCTAAAAGTAAGTCGTACGAACATAGGACTCGGGACGATTGACTGTGAGGGAAGATTTTCAAACATTTGATACATTACTATCCATATATAATTTTTTACTGTTCGTCTTGGGTGGCGTGGACATGATTTGCTTCCCATTCCTTCAAGTACATTTTACCAGCTTGGACACTGAGCCAACGTCCCAGCAATTCTTGTCCATTTAACTCAATAGCCTTTTCTACGGCCTTGGGGGAAGTAAACCAAATACCACAATATCCCTTACTTCGACCCGAATCTTCAAACGTTGGAAATTCCATTCGTTGGATTTTACCACAATCTTGAAAAAAGGTCTGAATATCCTCAGGAGATGTATCATAGGCCATGCCAAACACTCGGATGCACAATTCGGGAAATAACCAGCATGCGAGTTGAAATGCTTGGAACAGCGTTTACCGCTCAACACAGTGATGCTCGTGTGATGGATCAACTTCTCTACAAGTGGCCCCATTCCCGCTCGATTGTTGCTAAA
>SWEM01000640.1:0-16694 GCA_019593585.1 Nitzschia palea | reverse complement strand
CATGCCCGCCGACATGCGCAACGGACAGTTGGCGATCGAGGGATTGGCGTACGGACGAAGGGCGGCCGCACGACAGACGGCAGTCGACTCCCATGGAGCTCCACGGAGCTCCATGACTGTCCACGGAGCTCCATGACTGTCCACGGACTTTTCCATGGCGGACTCCATGGATAAAAAAGCCATGAAAAATCCACAGCGTAAAACCCTACGTTTTGCTGTTTACTGTTACCGGTAGTCACTTTCCGATGGGGTGACTCATTCGATCCAATGAAGAAGACGCGCAATCGTCCATTTGTTGTGTTCCCATCATTTCCTTTTATAATTGTAGCCACTCTACCGGTAGGTTGACACTTTATCCAAGAATGGTTTGTTTTGCAAGTGTAGCATCAAGGCAATGCAAAATCCTGTCTACAAGATATTCCAAACTGTCGTTCCGTTTCAAGTCGGAGGCGCGCAAGTTGACACCGCTATCGGCCGACGAACTTGGAGCTTCTGTGAATAAACTTTCCCAGGGGACGCCATTTCCGTGGACAACGGTACGATAAAGGAAAATACAATTTGGTATACATGGATTTGAAATGGAAGAATTTTTCCTCAGATTGGTACTTTTGTGTGTGTGCATAGGTCGAAGGGAGAAGTGCCATTACCAAGACGTTTGAATTTGCCGATTTCAACCAAGCCTGGTCCTTCATGTCACGTACTGCTCTTCTTTCTGAAAAAATGGACCATCATCCCGGTGAGTAAACGGCAAACATTTCAACAACCGAAACAACATCACGACTAAAAGATTGAATAGTATTGAACTAATAACTGCAACTCTGGTTCTTTCACAAAAAATATAAAGAATGGTATAATGTCTACAACCGCGTTCAAGTGACACTGACAACCCACGAGTGCAATGGTGTATCGGTCAAGGTGAGTGTTCTCATGGAGATGCTACTACTCTATGGTTTCTACCCGAGCAAAAGTGTATTATTTATTATATATTGCGTGACCTCACGACATTCCATTCACTGTCAATTTTCATCAAGGATGTCTATATGGCAACGGCAATGGAAAGTTACGCCAAAGACCTACTTCCATCCAAAGAAGAACTTGACGACGATGATGACCAAAATTAGGACTCAGACATCGTAGCTATAGCATTTGTTTCCAATCTTTTGCATAGCTTAACTTGGAGGACTTGGAAGAAATACTATTATGCACTCGACACTTGCAGTGAAACGAAAACAGGCAAAGCCAAGCAAACTAGATGACAATCTGAAAGTCTAGTTTACAATATATTTGTAAACTTTTTACGTTTGGTGGTCCCGAATCGTATTCAAAAAGTGACGAGATGCATACATGCTGCGTCGAACGAGATGGCAAGTATCCTCGTACCTTTTTTTCTTCAATCCATTCATCCTTCCTTCTCCTCCTCCTGCTGCTTCAAATCTACTGTTCACCAATGAATCGATTTCTCTTGTCAAAAATTCTTTGAAAGTCTTCGGTCTTGAGCACTCTTTGTAGACCAAAGATACTTGCCGCAAGATCCCGTTCGGCCACGGGATCCCTGAGGTTCTTGGTTTCACTTTCAAAGACATCCCGTATTGAACGAATTTCCCATTCTTCCGTCTCGGATAGCTTGGCCATTAAATCTCCATCTATTGTTACTAGGCCATCACCATTGGTCGCCTTGACCACCTTTTCTCGTTTGTTGTTGTTATTGTTGCTGCTACCGTTGTTACCATTCGTCTTGGAAGAAGAAGATACTGGAGGTCCTCCAACTTGTGTCGCAAAAAAGGGAATGGCTGATTTGGAATTCATGGATTTCGTGGGTGTCTTTTTGTTATTGTTGTTGTCATCACGAACAAATGAGGATTGAGTCTGCTTGGCTTCCATCTTGGCTTTGGACTTTTCTAGCAAGGCTTTGGCACGAGCCAGTTGTTTGGTAATGTCATCATCGGCATTGACCACCGCCATCAGCGTCACTTTAGAGACAGGCGACGTCCGAGGTGTCAGCAAAACATTTGTTGAAAAGGCATTGGTAACACTCGGGAAACAAAACATTGACTGTGATGCCATCACCAGAATGGAAATTGCGACCATGCGTCGAAGATCCGGTATGACTGCTGACATTTTGTAGTTCGTACTGGTGTTGTTGAGAATCGGATGACAAGAAAACAACTATGAATGTGTACAAGTCAAGGCTGGGTATTTCACACAGAGACTGACAGGTTGACAAGATATAATCAGTTCTACCGGTATCCTTGTTGCTTGTTGCTTGGTGACAATGTACAATTATACAGAATGGTTTCTGTTGTCGTATGGCCATGTCTCGCTTGCATCTGCGGTGTGGCGGCAAAAGCAGACCCATCAAAAGAACCGTCGAGCGTCGAGTGGAGTGTGACGTTGCTACAGGTTACATTGAACGTCCGTGCGACTACCGGTATACTACCGCATTACACGTACCAGGTACATACCTGGTACACATGGTACCAGGTACTCAGTCAGAAAAGTACCGGTAGTCTCCACGCTCGCAGCATGTCCGTCGGGTGCTCTCATTCAAAGAGACAATTCAGACTGTGTTGCCAGATTATTTTGAAATTGATTGCATGCTCTACAATAATAACTGTTTCACTCGCCTTGATCACTGACCATGACAAATATCGGACATCGACTAATGGTACTAGTTGATCGAACACATAATTGAAAAAGGTATTTTTTTTTTGCTTGGAGATGGTTATTATTATTATTCCCGTGTAGTAGTAGAAAGAAGATCCACGATTTGGGTCAAGATGAAGCAAAGTCGATGGTGCGTATCAACCACTCGACTCTTTGAAACAGGCACACAAGACTTGCTTGGATGCTTGCTGGCTGGTTGAATGCTTTCGTTTACTCGGCCTTGACACTTTCCCTGGTTGCCGCTTCGGCAACAATTTCTGCCTTCATTTTCTCTTCTCGTTCGGCGGCACGAAGCGCCATTTCTGCCTTTTCTTCCAATCGTTCAGCCATTCGCTTCTTTTCACGAATTTCGATTTCCTTCATCATGGTTTCCATCATTTCTAGTTTACTCTTGACCTTGAAATACAAATCGCTATCATTCTGTGATACCAAGAAGAAGAAACAAGCAAAACAAACCTCGTGTCAGTGAAATCTGGAAACACAGAAAAAAATTGTTTTTTCCGAGCACAAGAGATACGTACGCAGGCCGTAAGGTGAGACTTGCCCAACTTGTCCTTCATCCAGGATTCCATGACGGGATATGCTTCATCCTTGTCCATTTCCATACCAGCGAGTTCCATGATCTTCAAAAGACCAATACCAAAATATCTTGAATACATCCAGAATTCTTCTGCTTTGGCAGCTGCCGCAATTTTGCCCAATGGACTCGAGGGGTCAGCTCCGGAAAGGGCGGCCTCAATGTCGGCCCTGGTTTTTCCCTGGGCCCATTCCTCAAGACTCTTGGCTTCGGCACGGATTTCGGCTTCATTGAGACCACAGCTTGTGAATAGGGCCGACACAATTTTCTTGGCCACTTCTTGTTCGGGATAATTCTTGAGTAACAGATCCAGTGACGTCAAAATTCCAAGACTCCAAACCGCGTCTTTTTGGAAGCGAGCATTCACGACAATCAAGTGCGTGGTTCCAACAATATCAGTCACCATATTCTTATAGAGAGCATTGACTGTGTAACCTAGCTCTTTTGTAAACTCTGCAAAGGCTTCTCCTACCGTTCTTACTTTCTTTCCAACAAGACCACCATATTTCTTGGCAAATGCCGTATCTGCTTGACCTGACTTGTATTTCAACTACAGGGCAACATAGATGTTAGCTTCACATACAAAGCACGGAACCATAATAGCAATCCACAGCATGTCACACTCACTTCAGATTCTATGCTTCCCAGGCTAAAAGCGTCAGTGAGCGAACTTTGTACTGCCACGCTGATTGCTCCTCGGCCATTTTGCATTGGGGTAAATGCCTCTGTCTGCAAGGCTGCAGCGAGAATTGTAATAGCGCAGGTTGAAATCTTCATCGTAACGGTGAGGAAGAGGAGAGTAAAATATGGACTAATTCAGAAAGGCGGGCCTTTGGGGTTACAAAAACTGTGATGACCAAGTTGGGTTGTCTGCTGAGTCTGTCAGGCCTTGGGAGCGCTGTGTCACTACTGCTATGTCATACGTTGTTCTCATCGTCGCCGTGAAATTCCGCCGGGATCTTTACCCGCCCGGGATCCAATTCGGCCTCTCGTACCGATACCACGTACGCGTCGCTTGAGTGATTCAGTTCGCCATTTTGTCATTGGTTCCGGGACGACGGTGAGTCAGCTACCATGGGTCCGCCACATGATGTGACGTCATCAATCGGAAAGGGAATTATGAAGGGAGTGATGTCCCCGTCTCGATCCTTTTTTCTGCGGTGGCTTTCATTGTCATCCTCGAGTCGACAGCAAACAACAATGGATCAGAAACACTTTAGTGATGAAAGAAGATACGAATGAACCTTACCATACCACCGTTGAAATTGCTTGACGACTGTGAAGAAAATCAATTTTCCAGAGAAAAGCCTGGCTTTCTCCAACATATGCTTCCCATGACTTGGACAATGGCGGCTCTCTATGTTCATTTCGCTTGGCGAATGATGTAACATCGAGAACGAAGGGGGTGGTTTCACTGTCAGTTGCTCACAAAGTCGACGATGAATAAACGATTCCTGCCAAAGACTTCTCCATTGACAGTGGTGATGAGTTCTTCCTTGGACTACCCGTACTTTGCCGGGACTCGCGGGACTTGACTGTGATTGTGCGTGAGTCGGCGGTTCGCTTTTCCCGGGTTCGTTTCCAAGTGGTCGTTCCTTTTTCCTATGGATGATGACCCCGTCGAAAAAAAAAACGCCACTCGATGGCCCTACAGTGGTGTCGACCAAAACAATTCTCAAACAACAACTAAATATTGCCTCTATTTGAAACAGATCCAACGACTACCTATCCAAGCGCCTTGTGGTTTCATCTCTGGGGAAAATATGGCGAGTATTTGCATGGTTGTCGTCCCAGCGAGGACCAAACGAAATTTCTCTGGTGGCAGAGAATCACTTTTTCCATCATTGCGAAAATCGTGCAAACCCCTGTTTCAAGTACTATGTCTGTGGAGCCAGGTGGTTCATCCGATCCGCCTTCTGTTGCTTGCAACATTGACGATGACATGTCTTCAGTCTCTCAAGGTGCCAAGACCACGATACCTTTCTTCGAACGAGAAGCAAGAAGAATGGCGCGTCACCCTTGTCTCTACTTTTGGATTGCATTTCTACTGTCAACGGCGATTGCGATTATTTCCATCACGGCAGGCGGCATGACCAAAATTGACGCATCGACCAAAGGATGGACTACTCGCGGGACGACGATTGCTGATCGACAAGCAGCAAGCCTCTTGGTTCGAATGAACCGAAAATATCTTTCGACGGGTGGTGACAACGCCTGGAATGACCTTATCAATAACATTCAGCCGTCCTGGGAAAGTGATCGAACCTTCGATGCATTCAAGGGCGACAAGAAGCGACAGCTACATGGGCATGGCCAACTTCCAGTTAATTATAGCCCACAACCAAGCTCCCATGGACCAAGAGTGACAACTCTTGCAGTTCAGGCCGACGATGGCAGCATCTTCACTCCTTGGTATCCAAACACGACGAGACAACGACAATTGGACGAAACTTCGCTAGGTAAACTTGGATCTTGTGACACAAGTATCTACAGTTCAAAAGAGTTTCAAACGATGCCAAGACTTTGGCCAATTTGGAAATCAATCTCTGGAGACAGCCTTCTCGGACCCGATCAACTGTATGAAATATGCGTTGGTGAACAAAACACCCAGCAGCTCCTCTCAGAGCACGGACTTTGCTTTGGATGCGGAACCGAGTGCTTGCCTCCGTTCAGCCTTGTGCTTCTCGCCCGGCTTCTGGTATCCCAAAGCCTCGACCTGACCTGCGAGGAACTCCGAGATGCTTGGTCGCCATTTCAAGAGAGCACTGAAGCACAGCTGAAAAATTGTGTAGCTGACATAAAGGCAACGGTATCGAAGACTGGCAGTGTTTCGGCCACGTCTCTTCCAATCTCATGTCCGTTCGGATTCAGCCCCCACATGGTTGATCGCGATTTTGAAAATCAAGAGCCTCTTCTACTTACGTCGTCCATATTTGTCACGGACAGCGATAAGCTTCAAGAACTGTACACTTTAGCAGGGGGATACGATCGAGGCGGACAATACGTACAAGCTGCGTACGATACCCAGAAAGAGACATTCAATGTTGCGTACCAGGATGGCGCTCTCCAACGAGACATCACTCTTGCGTTTGCAGCTACCGTCTCAGTCGTCCTGGCTGTGCTTGTCCACACAAAAAGCATTCTGCTTACAACAGTCACGGTCCTCCAAATCATTCTTTCTTTTCCACTGGCACACTTTGTGTACACATTCGTCTGCGGATACTCGTTCTTTCCCATCTTGAATTTCATTGGCTTGTTTGTAGCCTTTGCTCTTGGGTCCGATGATGTATTTGTGGCGGTTGACAAGTGGAAAAATGCTCGAATCGACAATGCCGGAGCATCAACGGAGGACATTGCAGGTCTCGCATTACCCGACGCAGCCGAAGCAATGTTACTTACATCGCTTACGACGGCGATCGCCTTTTTTGGAACTGCCTTTTGTTCAGTCGCTCCAATCAAGCTCTTTGCCATCTTTGTCGGTCTACTGGTCGTGTTGGTTTATATTCTGTGTATCCTCCTGGTATTCCCTGCTCTCTGCATTTACGACAAGTCGATGCAACGAAACAACAAGTCGTGCTGTCACGTTACTCTTCCATGGGAGTGCGAACATGGAGTCAGCAGAAACACTACTACTTTGGAAGAACAGCAAATTCAATCAAGCTTCATTCGGCGAGTGATGAAGGGATACAATCGATTCCTTTTCGTGCATCGATATTTCTTGCTCCTTTGCTGCCTTATTGTAACCGTGATTTGTGTTGTTGAGTCTACAAAGCTGAAAGCACCGCAAACGTTGGATTTGAGGCTCCTCGATGGATCCAACGAATTCGAACGAAATCATCAATGGCGTGAAAGACTTCTTACGGAAGACATGATGACATCGGCAGCAAGTGTTTCGTATGTGTTTTGGGGAGTCAAACCTGCCGATACAGGTGACCACGGTAAGTGCAAGAACAGCCCATACTTTTCAACGTTCCAACACATCTCAACAGCTAATCTATCCCGGCAGACAATCCCGATTCCTTTACCCAGCTTGTTCTTGACGAAGCATTCGATCCGTCCAGCGCAGATGCTCAACTTTTTCTCCTGGGATTTTGTAACGATTTTTATCAACAACCCTTTGCTTCAGTTGTGACCATCGGTCGCGAATGCCCTATATCAGGATTCGATATATGGCTACGCAAGCAAAAATTATTGAGCGAACACGATCAGGACGAAATTTTCAGATCAGTGTGCAATAGCACGGCCATAATGCCGATTGCCGAGGACTTGTTTCATCCTTGCTTCTCGGCGTGGGCACGCAAATCACGAGAAGCCAATGCTGTATTACGAAATGACGAAGTGCTGATTCTTTCCTTTCCATTCAGGGCACAATATGGCCACACTGATAGCTTTCACGAGCTTGCCCAAGAATTCTGGACCATCGAGCACTGGATCAATGACAAACTTCGGACAGCACCGCAAGGAGTGAACAAAGCCTTTTTCACTGGAAATGATTATTGGTACATGGATACACAGCAGGCCATGACTAGCACAGCATTCAGCTCTGCAGCCACAGCTTTCATAACAACATCTCTTGTGATCTTGATTTCATCCAGGTCTTTCTCGTTGACTTCCTTTTCAATTTTGTCCATGTTCTATATCCTTGCAGCAACTATCGCTACAATGGTAATCTGTGGTTGGACTCTTGGTTTCATCGAAAGTATTTGCATTGCAATATTGATTGGAATCAGCGCTGACTTCGTAACACATCTGTCAGTCGCTTATACTGCTGACAAGGGAAATATGGATAGGGAGAAAAGAACGGAACAAGCCTTGGTGGACATGGGCCCCAGCATCTTGGCTGCCGCCTTTACCACATTTGCTTCATCGGTCATAATGATCTTCACAAAGATTGTATTCTTCGGTCGCTTCGCATACGTCCTACTTTTCACCATTACTCATTCGACGCTTGGAGCATTCATCGTGTTTTGCACATTGACAAACTGCGCAGGTCCATCCAACCCGGGTGCATTTCTGAGTTCCGTGAAGGTTTCCATGCAGCGCGTGTACCAACAAGCAAAAGAACGTTGTAAGTCTCCGAGGCATTTCCAACCGGAAGATAAATCCTCGCCCACAATCCCAACCAAAGAATAGAGGTTGCCATGGAAAGAGGAAAGGGTCCCACATACGTGGTTCTCTATACTGGCAGTTCCAGCCGTACATAACGAGTCAGCCAATTGAGTCGTACTTGGAAAGCATTAAAGTTCATCGAATTCTCGAGCATTGAAATTAGATAACGAGTGCTAGATATGCAGCGTTGTCTGGCCCAGCTTGATGTCTTTTATTCGATGCATCAAGGGATCGAAACGACTTGATAGAATCTTTTCATATTCAGATGATGGTAGCACAAAAATATCCGAACCATAGACAACATCTTCAAACCCTATATAACCGGCACGTTGTAAAATGGCTCTTGACTCATCACGCGATTCACAGCGTTCTTCACGCTGACAAAATTGATTAACATTTTCGACCATCCAAATGTCAACGTGAATTTTGGAAAAATCGACAGTTCTCAACACTTGATTCTCGGCACCTTCCACATCCAAGGAAAAGAAGGTGACATGTCCACCCAAAATATCAAGTACCGGAGGTGTCAATTCATCACAGGGGATTTCCACCAGGGTGGTGTTGTCGTAGGGGTTTGGTACATTGGCTTGGGCAGCATTGGTAAAGGCCACGGAATGGAATGGAATCATCGCCTTCCCATTCTTATCATTCTTGTTGTTGTTACACGAGGGTGCAAAGTTCATACAATGGGCATTGGGTCGATTTTCCTGTAATTTTGGGTATTTGAGTGGATTGGCTTCAATGAGGAGACCATCCCAATGCAGACACAAATCAAAGAAACGGGTATTACTTTCTCGTTTCCCATTAAATGCACCAAGTTCCACATAGGTGGATCGGTTGGAGGTTGATGCTGTTTGGTCAGGAAAAAAGAGTTCATAGATGATTCGATCTTCATTACGAGAGGATCGAAACATTTGACTTTGTGCAAAGTAGGCTTGATAGCTAGGAGGTTGGCCACATTCTGGATGTATGGATGTACTATTGGTTCGTGGCTTGGCTGGTCGGTACCGAAATTGAGAATATAATTCTTCTGGGTGGTGTCGCCCTGACGATGATGGTAGTGGCAAGGATGGGACCACAGCCGGTGGTCCCGAAATGGTAGAAAATGGTTGACCCGTACTACCTGACAAGAAAGAGGAACCATCCGAGTCCATAAACTTGACCAAAGTTAAATCCTCGACTCGTTGATGAAATACCATCACCCAGACCATGACGAGACAACACGATAGGATGAATAGAAACCATGGTGAGCATGGAATGTGATACCGAAAATGGGGTGATGTTGAGCGGAGTTTAAGCCTTTTATTGGCCACACAGGAGAGTTGTTGCATCGGCCCTACCGTTGTAGATTCAACATTTTTCTGTTGGTCTCACTTTCCATAATTCTCCCGACATCAGGTATTCATCGTCATGCCTGTTCTGCCAGGAACCACACAACACTTCACCACCACATTTGTGGGTCGACGGTCGGCACGCGCAGCATGTCCCTCGCATATCGGATACGACGTATTAGCAGACATACTTTTCGGACAGGACAGAGACATTGTGTCTTGTGATCAGGACCTCTCGGAAGGGAGCGGGAGCGACATGTCTGTCACAGCTTTTTTCCTACCGGGTAGATTTTCAACGCATCGAAGCGGAAACCGGGTCCTATTATACACATGTTCCGCCTTAGTAATCACACAATCTTTTGTCTTGATCCTTATCTCCTCACCTCTACTATTGAAAGCTGTCACTATTGTTGCTAGCAGTAAAGCCGCGAAAAGTCCAACGCTCTTGTTAACTGGCGAGAAGGTCTTGTGGGCCTTTATAGAGACACTTCATCGAAATTGGAACCGAATCGACATGCATAAATCTCGGCGAGCGACGACAGTAGCAGACAATTAAACAAAAATGGAGACAGAAACGATTCCTACCATCGTCCTGGCAAACGATAATAGTTTTGATTCCAATCAGTTGCAAACTTCCGCATTATTGAAGCCAGTGGACGATTCGACGATGCAACTGAGCAGTCGACTGGTTGATGAGGAGGGGAGTGTACCACCAGTGGCGGAAAACAAGATCCCGTTTATTGGCGATGTTGACGAAGATGACATAATCACCAGTTCGTGGATATTTCCTACGGCAGCTTTGTCCAAGAGCAAGTTATCGCAAGATATTCCCTTTGTACCACCACCTATGGAAGATATTGGAGTTGCCCTGATATCGAATGAAGTTCCAGTCGATGGATCGTTTGTGGGGGACAAGAAAATGATCAAACTGCGGCGCGCCTCCCTCACGGAAGAGAAAGATATTCCATTTGTACCGCCAGAAGTGGAATCGAATGGGGGCGGTGGAGACACTTCTCCTCCGCGTCCTGTCGACATGACACCACAACAGGGACGCTTCAACACTGACCGAAAATCTCCCATTGCAAAAAGTTCCAGTAACGATAGTCGTGACATAGACTTTTCACCGGCCGGTTGTGGTATGAAGACAGCGGCACCGCCACTGGATGGATCCTTCTGTGAAGACAAGTCGGGTAGCCGTCTCCTAAAGACATTATCGAGCCATGATATTGATGTTGTACCAGATTTGGCTGGGATAGACATGCCAACGTCTCCACCACCCCAACAGGGGACATTCTCGGGACGATCCGATGTGAGCCAATCGATGAAAACACAAGAAACCGTGGCGACCAGAGCCGATCGTGAAATCCATTTTTCACCGGGGGCATCCGACATGACAACTGGACCTCCACCGTTTAGTGGTTCGTATAATCGAGGTCAGCAAGGCAGTCCGATGAGGGATACATTGGGACGTACAACAGAAATTCATGTTCTGCCGGAGGATATTGGAACAAGCTTGGTTGTGACACCCCCACGGCCGGGAAGATATGTCAAGAAAATCAAAGATGAGGATCATATATCGCCAGGCACGCACACCCCCTCTCCGAAAGAACCAACGTATAATATGCAAGACAGCACATCGGAGAACGAGTCAACGATGGATGTCAGGGATTCATGGGTTTTCCCGCAGCTCGAACAGGATGAGGAACAGGAAGATATCATTTTTTCAACAGGAGGAGGAGGAAGCGCATTGGAAACGCCCATGTCACCTCTTCAAGGCTCATTTTCAGAAGGTCGACATCCTAGCTCCTTGCACGACCTTTCAACTCATCAGCGGGAGATTCATGTGACTCCAGATCTGACAGGAAAACACATGCCGACCGCACCACCACCCAATGATGGCAGCTTCTCGGGAAAACTAGACTTCGCATGTGCGGACGATCAAGAGCCAAAACCAGATTATTTACCGAGCGAAGCGCAGCAACTGGATTCAACGATGGGAGGTATGGTTGTTGATTTTCAAGATGCTTTGGTGAACCCAATAGAACTCGCGGCAAATCAAGGTGACCTTGCTCTTTCCAATGACACGGAGCGTGCCAAAACAGGCGTGGGCGAAGACAACGATGATGATGAGGAGGACGATCCGATGAAAGATGATCAGGATTTGTGGAGATCCAAAAGAGTCTGGGAATTAGCGAAACTCAAACAAAGTTCATTGCATACATTCGAACAAGCGAATGAGTCAACAATTCTTCCAGTGCCTAGTACAGATGATTGTCATGGGCAAGTAATCATTGACGGGGAGAGCTTGGATTCTAATTCTCTGGCGGATTCCATACACAAGATTGGTGCACTATTGGGCTCTGCGCATGATTTGAAACCTGTTGATAGCCACGATGAAGAGACTGACATGAGCAATTCTATCCTTAAGATAGGGGCTCTACTTGGTTCTACGAACCTTGATGATCTGGCTGAGGACAATCTCGATGAAATAATTGAGACGACGAGTTCTGATTTCCTTGACGATTTGCTTGGGGATGATGAAGTTGGCGTCGATGTCGAAGTAGATGTTTCACATTCGGAATCAATCGTTGACTTGTGCCCATTGCCAGAATTCAACAAACGGTCCGATAGCAAAGTTGGCGATGATGATGTCACTGTGCAAATTGCTAATAAGACAAAGCAGCATCATAGCAAAGAGGGAGGAGAAAACGACTCTATTATGTCGCCTGCTAGAGAAGAGGCCTTGTCTAACGACCTGCTGCGTCCTTCTTTGCCCATCGAGTTCAGCTATCCTACAGATGGTCCCGATGAATACCTTCCAGACGTCGAGATGGCTACACTTGAGGCATTATTGGAAAAACAATTAGAAACATCACTGAAGGATTTTGGAAAGTCTAATGAAAGTTCACAAGATGGCGTAGCCGATGAGTTCGTAGGCCTCAGTTTGAGTGGCGAAAATGGAACTCACAACGAGGAAATTAACGAAGCTAACAAACTTAGCCCTACAAGAGATGGTCAGGGAGTGGATTACCCATATGTTCCCACCGACTCTATTGCAAGGCTAGAAGCCCTCTTGGATAAAGCCCTTGACTCTCCGATTGAAAGGAAAAATCCCCGAAAGTTGGCCGAAACTAGCCCTGATGAGGGTGAGTCAGACCATTCAGTGAATTCTCTCGATGATTTCTTGAATGCAGCTCTCGACAGTGACGTCGAAATCACCTTTGAACCCACTGAAGAAGAGATTAAAGCACCTGTGAAAAATATTCCTGCATTAGAAAAACAGAAAGTTGTACCAAACCGTCAAAAAGCTTCGGCATCAAGAAGTCGCTTTGGAGCGCTCGCCCTTGCTGCTGAAAGAAAATCAAAACAACAAGCTCGAGTGGATCAACTGAAGACGGCACAAGACCCCCCACCCATTAAGAAACTTGCTTTGCCGAAATTCCGCGCATCCCAAAAGACGTCTAAGCAAGTTGAGAAAGTGACTAGCGCCGCCCCTGCTCCAAAGGCGGCCGTGCCTCGCTTTGGCCGTGCGACAGCTGTTCCAAATCATGACAAGAGTTATTCAGCCAAGAATGGAACTTCGATTTCAGCACGAGGCGACAGTGTCGGAGTAGCGACGAACAGCGAAAAACAGGCGGCCCTTACTCGGACGAGAAAAATCATTTCTCGATTTAGACCATGGACCAAGCGAGCAACCGAAACCGCCAAAGCATCATTCCAAGATGCCGATGATAGCCAAGTACCCATGTTTACCCCAGCGGAATCTCGCAACAAAGGAAGAGCAACACCAGTCCGCCTATTCACATCTAGCAACGATGCAGCGCAGCAGCGAACGGGCAATGATGTATCCTCCAAGTCCATCAACCCTAAATTTGCTTATAACAGGAAAACTTCTGCTAATGATCGTCCATCCAACGAAGCAACCAAGACACACCAAAAAGTTCAGCTCACCAACATGGCTGCACTCCCCAAACGCACTAATTTCTATGAATTGTCATCTTTGGCTCGATCGACAAGTTCCTTGTCCTCGACATGCTCTGTCACACATTTTCAAAGTCCTCGTCGGGAAGGGATTAGGGGCTGTCAATACAAGTTTAACCCCTATCTTCACGACGTCCGCGGACCCTGCGAATTGTGTGTCTTCTTTTTGTCCGATCAAGATAGAGCTTCCCTGGATGCTCAAGGTCGACATGTCCGTGTCATGTTCACAACCGGTGGTTGTTGTCGAACCTGTGCCATCTTCCCAAGGTCCTTTGACGATCAGCCAGCACGATTATGTCGCATGTGTTATTCCAATAGCCATCGCCTGCTACATGACCGCAAATCATCGAAACGAGAAGGACGAGGAGTAGGACCAGCCCAGAACCTGTCGAATCATGACGAATCAAGCAGTGAAAATCTTTAGCGAAGCTATATGGAGACATAATCGAATTTACCAGCAAATTTGTAATGGTAGTCTCTGTAATTGATTGAATGGCGACTCGCGAGGCAGTGCGATAAATAGATTTTTACCTTTTTGTCCGCCGTCCATACAAACAAGTACCAGGTTGAAAATGGAATTGCTTGGACGATCAGTTCAACCAGCCCAGTCAGCTGCTATCATGTAGCATTTGGGGTATGGTTTGTAGGACTTGTACCTTTGTGCGCCTTGGGTGACAAGCTCCTTTGTTGATTGAAAGGAAGTTAATTAAAAAATGGTAAAAGTAAATGGTAACTACGCACATATCTATTTTTATAGAAACTATCATAACCTCGGCGAATACATTCCCCTTGGTCACACTCTCACGAGCTCTCACAAGTCAGAAACACACAAAACTTCACCCAAACGATCCTTACGAAAGATGTTTGGATACATTTGTTCCAAGTGTTGCACCTTGCCCAAGGCGCCCCAACTACGCCAATACTTTTCTGCCTCTCGCAATCGATACGCGCCTTCATCAAAATCCTTCATGACAGATAAATGCAATTCTCCAAGTCGTTCACTCGCCAGCGCGGCATCTTGTTGATATCCACTACGAGCAGCGTACAAAATGGTCGCCTCGTATTGTTTGATTGCTGCCATGTTTTTACCCTTGAGTGCCAAATCCTCTGCATCTAGGAATAAATCATAGTGCTTGACATTGGGATTGCCCATGGCGAGCCACCTTTTGATTTTGGATCGACAGATCTTGGCAAGTTTGGCATATTTTCGTTTTCCCGTTTGTCGCGCCGCGGCATAACATGATACTCCATTCAAAAATGCATTCATCATGTTATTGGGACACGCAATGTGAGCTTTTGCAAAAAATCGATGCCCTACTTCCACCAACAAGTCTGCGTGATTAATGTGTTGCCCAAAGTATGCATAGAGAACTCCACGATACAAACACACCCCCGCTCTCAAATAGGTTTTCTCATATGACATGCGGAACTCATCTTCACTCAAGGCTTGTCCAACAAGTTGAATGGGATCTTCCGAACAATCCTCTCCCATGAGATTCAAAACTGTTTGACGGAGAGTTTTGGTGAGTTTGGTAGCTGGATCTTGTTTGAAATCTTGCATTTGCTTCAAATAGAGTTTCAAGTCGGCATTGACGGTTTCCAACGGAGTTCCAATAATAAATTTGATCATGAGCCACAATGTTATCGACCAAATGGCACTTTCGGCATCCCTGCAGGAAAGTGAAAAAGATGATGCCATTGCACAAAACAACACATGGTTCTTTCTTTGAGGCCAACAACGCAACAGCAATAATCAACACATCGCCCCCAGTAACGATACGTACCCTGTACGGAGTCCGAGGTCATAGGCCTGCAAGAGCGGTTTTAGAACCAATTGAACTTGTTGGGTCCACGGGAACACATGAGAATGAACTAGGTAAATGGTCCGAGCCGCCGAGGATTGTGATTGTGTCATGTTGAGAAGAGTGAGAGCATGGTGTCCATACCTTGACCCACCTTGCAGATCATTCAGACCACCTGTCAATATAACTGCAGTCGTAGCAAACACTGGGGCAGAATTGGCACAAATTCCATACTGGATTGTCCAATTCAAACTTCGGAAAACGACCAAAGGAAGTCGATCATCGTTGATCAAATAGAAGCATGTAGAAAGGCTATCCAAAAACTCCATCAAATGGACTCGTGTATTGTCTTCCAACAAAACAAGTTGAGATGCGTCTCGTGATTTCATCGTTCCCTGAATCCGTATCACATTCGCTATGATGCCAAAGCCAATCAAAAGAGGATTCTTCGGAAATCGACACTTGAATTTTCCGAGTATTTCAAGCAACAACTTGGCCGCTTCATTATCCTTTCCCTGATTGGTCAAGCTTTCAATCAAAGTATGGTAGACATCAAACTTGTCTTCAATCGGCTTGTGTTTTTGGGCGAGGACTGCTTGGCAGTACTGTTGCATCATGACGCCATTCCCTACAAAGCCTTCAGCTTTGGCTCCAATGCAATGCAGCTTTAGACAGAGTTCGTATTCTTCTTCCCACGCCTTTTGAGGAAGCAGACGAATTCCTTGGCCTGCGTACTCGGCAGCACTTTCAAAGGCTGACAGTTGAACAGCTTTTTGAGATGCCTTCAAATTGAGTCGAGCAAGCTCCAGGTGGGCCATTTCAGCATTTCCATCGTCACGCATTGACAAAGAACTATTCAGTAGGTCCACAACAACAAAAATAGCAGAATCAAGTTCGTGTTCCTTCAGCTCTGATGCCAAAATCTCTCCAACTCTACCGTAATATGCCGGCCGATCGGCGGGAGGCACCAACGCTATGGCAGCTTCGTGGATCTTGTCATGTGCCCAACCCATCCGAGGAGGTGTGTCGGACACCTTCACAAAAAGCCCTTCCTTCACCAATCCCTGTAAACCGCGTATGAAGCCAAAAGAAGAGTCGCCGGTGATATTGAAGAACTCGGACCATACCAACTGAAGAAGTTGCTGTTCAAAACTCGATCCAAGGCAGGCAGAAATCTTTAAAATGTCCAACATATGAACCGGAAGCTCCATCATGCGATTCTGCAATAAC